>JAPKLY010000910.1:6282-22079 GCA_026898435.1 Prunella vulgaris
AATATTTGATATTTCAAAAAATTTAAATAATTTCATGATAATTTATTAGATATATTTTTCTTTTAAACTGATAATTGAATTTCCTCACAAAATGTAGTTAAGAGAATAAATGCATATTAAAAGAAAATTCAAATAAAGACGAGTGTTGAGATGAACAAAAAATAATTCTAAAATGTGCACGTTCGGATCATGCACAAAATATGCATGTATGGATCGTGCACAAATATGCATGTAAAAAAACTTAAAAAACTAAAATTAACAACAATACACAAGTAAAAAGAAAATAAAAGAAACATGTTGATAATTTTTTACACTTCATTCAACAACAAAAAATGCATATTTTTTCTGTAAAAATAACATAAATAAAAATTCATATTATATATATATATATATATATATATATATATATATATATTATATTTACAGGCAGTGTAAATGCATATGTGATATTGTAACCTAAAAAAATTTCACAAAAATTAATAACTCTTTTTATTAATATTGCGAAAAAAGAAAATTACAAAGAATTATATGTTTGAATATAAGAAATCAATGCGATTGTTTTTGGTCCAATCTTTATGAATTCCTCTGATTCTTCTCTTCGAGTCTTGACTTGGTCTTGACTTGATTTGTGGATTTTTCGGAGTTAAGTCTGAGGTTGACTTTGGAGTTGGACGTTAATTCGAGGGTGTTGAGCCTTGTTTCGAATTAACATTACCTTTAGAAGGACTTTGTTGATATGTCGGAGCTGGTCCGGAATTGACTTTTGAGTTGGACGTTAATTCGAGGGCGTTGAGCCTTGTTTTGAATTAACGTTGCTTTATGGAAGGACTTTGTTGATATGTCGGAGCTGGTCCGGAGTTGACTTTGGAGTTGGACGTTAATTCGAGGGCTTTGAGCCTTGTTTTGAATTAACGTTGCCTTAGGGAAGGACTTTGTTGACTTTCGGAGTTGAGCCCGATTTGATGTTGAACTTGATATTAATTTAAGGGCGTTAAGCCTAATTTCAAATCAATATTGCCTTATGGAAGGACTTTGTTGAGTATTCACCTTTGGACTCCCTATGATGGTGTCGTCGTAGATGAGCGGTGTTGATTGTCGTTGAGAACTTATTGTTGAACGTTGATTGGAGGGGCTTCACACCGTATTTCTCTAATCGAACGCCGATGTTGATGAAAAAGGTCGACCGGAGGCTTCGTACCGTAATCCCGGATCAAAACGCCTTGTTGATGAAGAACTCGAAGAACGCTCCTAAAGATTGTGAAAATGCCTTTGAATCTTCAAAGATGCCCAATATCTTGGATCTTGATGCTTCTCTCTAAACTCTGATCTTCTTGACTCCTTGTTGTGTATCAAAATGACTAGAATGAGACCCTATTTATAAGTGTAGAATTCTAGATTTATGGGCTAGATTTGATGGGCCGGAAGATATTATTTAGGGATATTCCCAAAATATCTCATATTTGACAAATCTTCAAAGATATATATGAAGATCTGATTTCTTGGGCTTTTTAAAGACTCCGTTTCATGACTTTAAAAATCCAAAATAATTAATTGGACTTTAGAGGTCCAAAATATTTAATTAGATTTTAGAAGCCCAATTGAATTTATTAGGCTTTTAAGGCCTAACTGAATTTATTAATGTAGGATCGGTAAACCAACACTGGTCTTCGGGTCTTTTCTAGCGTGCTTATGCCCTCACTCGCACACACCCTGAGAACTTCCCAGGGGGTCACCCATCATGAAATTGCTCCAAGCCAAGCACGCTTAACTTTAGAGTTCTTTCACAATGGGCACCAGAAAAAAAAATGCACCTTGTTGGTATGAGTAGTACAATCAATTCCTTTAAACATAATATCTAGCTTCAGCGCCACGGGTGGCACGCAACTATGCCTTTAATCGAGCGAACGAGTGGACTTGAGCACAGCTCGCCTCCAAGGCAGGGACTGCTAGGATTTCTCCCAACAATTAATTAGGAATTAAATTTATTCAAACTCCCAATAATAAATTATTTTAACATGTAATTTCTACATGTTATTTTTTTATTTCGGCAATTAATTTTAATTGCCAACAAATTGTCCCCTCGCATTTCGTTCGCGTGAATTTTTTTGTGAGGACGAATTGCGAAACTTCAGCTCGATTCTTGTGTGAGAAACTTCAACTTGACTTGAAAATTTGGGTTTTCTTGAATTTGTGATGAATCCACTTCTCATTTCATCCTTGATTGGCTTTTTAGCTTTAAGGTATGAAGCTCAAATAATTAAATAGTTCATACACATACTTTGTAGGCCCAACTTCATTCTAATTGACTTTGGGCTTAAATTTGAAAGTAAGCCTGTTGGGAAATGATTAATAAAATGTTTTGATATAATCCCAAAGACTCCCCTGATAAGCTAAAGAGTTGTAAAGCTTAGAAAAATAGCCTAACTGTTAGGAGGCTATGTCAAAACTTAGAAAAACTAAGTTATAAAAATCAGGCTACCTTAGATAGAACTAGCATGATGTAGATCAGACTAGCCTGATGTAGAACTAGGAGATACACCCACCTCTGAAGAAAGGCACCCCAGGAGACTAAGTAGAGGTGACCTGAAGAACTCCACTGAAGAACAAGCCTGATGCATTTAATACACTTCAGTATTAAATAAGAGTAGTTGCAACACATAAATGAAGTGATAAATGCAACATATGGAATGTTCTAAGTCACCTGATGAAAAGACAAAAGACTTCAATGTAACCGTTTGACTGGACTGAAGAACAATTAAGTCAGATCAATGAGAAGCTGCGACCTATGTACGGACCTGACACAAAAGACTGACCTGTCAGTACCAAGTTCAGAAGCAACCAACAACGTAGGATGGCACAGTTTTCAAAGGCGACTGCATTAACTCTAAGCAGGCATTTAATAAGCTTTCAACCATTAATGCTTAAGAGTTGACTATCCAAAATCTGAAGAGATCTTGAAGAACGTTGGACTACAACATTTGACATATTTGACCATTCCAAAATCTAAGAAAGATTTTGAAGAATGTTGGATTACCAAAATAGCTTAATTTGAAACTATCTCTCCAACGGATAGTCTTTCAAATTAGGTCTATAAATACAGCAGTTGAAGAAGAAGCTAAGCACGACAAACTATCAAGCTCATCAGAAAATCAAAAGCTCTCCAAAGTTCATCTCAATTCTCAAGCACTCGAAATCACTCTAGTTTCCCAAGTGGTTACATTGTTTAGAGCTCAACTCTATAATTAGGCTTACATTGTAATATCCTTATAAGCCTACTGAGATAACCCAACCTAGATATTGTTCATCATTGTAAAGTGTTATTTCAACCTTAGTTGGAGAACTCAAGCCCTTAAACTTAAATAGGTTTAATGCTGTGACTAGGAAGAAAGTAAGCTGAGTAATGTCTCAGTCTTAAATCTTGAGAGGACTAGGACTCAGGGAAAATCCTAGAGATCAAGAAAAGATGTTCTTGATCAGTGCACCTTAGCACTCTAAAACAAAGAATTCCTGAGGTTAAGGAATTCTCCTGTTAAATCAGGAAAAGTGGATGTAGGAGAGTTTAACTCTGAACCACTATAAATCCCAGTGTTCCTATTGCTTTATTCTTTTGTGTGTGTTGATAAATCTTTGAAAAGGTGTTTAATTAATCCACTGCAATATCTAAACTCTGATCAAATACACAGGTCACCTATCAAGGGACCTTTCAAGTCCACTGACATTTTAACAGGTCACCTGTGTTCTTAAGTCAGCTGAAAAATCCATATTTTAAAAAATCAGTACTTACAGGTGTATTCCCCCCCCCCCCACCATACACCTGTTATTGTTTATCTGGGACCAACAAGTGGTATCAGAGCAGGGGTTCTAAGAATCACTGCTTTGTCATATCAAAAGTGGTCATCTGAACTGATCTGACTAATCTTTTTCGGAGTATTTTCTAAAAATGTCCACTCAAGCAGAAGGATCAAATAACATAGGGAACACAGTCACAGGAGCCACCAATACCAATGTTGTTGGGAGTTCAGACTCCAACATGGGAACCAATCCTCTCAATCATCTATCACATCACAAGCTGCCTCAGTTTTCAGTAGAGGGCTATGATTTCTGGAAGATCAGGATAAGGGCTCACCTAGCCTGTGTACATGATGAAATGCTCAGGGTCATTACCAGAGGTCCCTTTGTCTTTATGACTACTAATCCTAGGATCACATAAGCTCAAATCAATGATCCTAGAGAAGAGTGGCCTAAGGATGAAGATGATTTCACTACTGATGAGAGGAAGAGACATAATCTCAACTTTGTAGCAATGGACATATTATACACAATCATTCCTGACTCTGTCATGGGAAGGGTTGTTCATTGCACAACTGCAAAGGAGATTTGGGATACTTTAGCCCTCCTGTGTGAGGGCACTGACAAAATCAAGGAAAATAAATTGTCAGTGGCTGTTCAAAAGTATGAACAATTCTCAATGGAACCAAATGAGACTATTGATCAACTTGATGGCAGGTTCACTGACATCATGAATGAGATAAACTCCCTTGGAAAGGTTTATACCAAGAGGGAGGTTGCTCTCAAAATTCTCAGGGGACTCTCACCTAGGTGGGATGTCTATTATGTCATGATGCAGAGTACCAAGGACTTGTCCAACATGTCCATGCAATAAGTATTCTCAGAACTCAAGGCCTATGAGTTTGATTTAAACAGAAAAAGAGCTACAGAAGAACCTTCCTCATCTGAGAAAGGAGTAGCTTTCAAGGCAAGCAGTTCTGAAGTTGAACCAGCCAAGATCAAGAAGGTCAACAAGTCATGCAAATCACAGAGCAAAGCTGAGCTGAAAGAAGAAATGAACCTTCTAGCAAGGAGGTTTGAAAAGCTGAATTCAAGATTTAGGAAATACAAGAGATACTATCAGGACACCAAGGAGAAGAAATCCAGATTTACTCCTAGGGATGAGAAGGAGCCTGAGAAAGAATATAAGAGAAATCACAAAGGTGAAGAATCCACCTCAAAGTAAGATTCTAGAAGAAATGACAAGGAAGAAGCTGATGATGATGATACCAAGAGATGTTATCAGTGCAACAAAAGAGGACACTTTCAGTATGACTGCCCTCAGCTGAGTTCAAATGAGAGAAAGAAAAGGCAAGCCAAGAGGGACATGAGACTGGAAAGGAGAGCAATGGAGGCAGAAGATGAGCAAGCTGCAAACTCATCTGAGGAGATGTTCATTGATAGTAGTGATGTTGATCTTTGCCTCATGGCCAATGATGAACCTGAGGTACAATCCCATCTTTGTTAATTAGTAGAACACTCACCTGAGCCTAGCTCAGAGTCCGCAGGGGACGTCAACCTTCAGTTCTCTTTAGAACAATTGATGGTTGATCTTTCTAGGCTGCAAGAAGCATACTTCATTCTTGAGAAAGAAAATAGGAAGCTAGCCACTGAGAACTCTAAGCTAGCTGAGTCTGAGAATGAGGCAGACCTTGTTTCAGCATCCTAGACCATTGCCCTGACAAATAAAGTGGAAACACTCAAGAGTCAGGTCAGTGTAAAGGATGAATTGATCAGGGAACTGACTAATGATCAGATCAGGCTAGCCCGTGAAAATAATGAGCTAGTAATCCAAATCAAAACTCTTATCAGCAATGTAAATATGTTGAAAGAATCTGAGGATCATCTGCTGAGAAAATTAGAGGCTCTGAACAAACCTTCTCTTGCTATAGAAGAAATTCTGAACCTGCAAAACAGTTTAGACAGCAGACGTGGGATAGGATTCTTCCCATGCACATCCTCAGAAGGTCCTCTCAACACTGCATCTACTAGCAGTGGATAGAGAGTGTGTGTAAGGTCCTCTGAGAATCCCAGAAGGACCCTTGATAAGAGCAAGAGGCCTGCTGATTCAACTGAGGAGGTGATAGTGCCCAGTTGGACTATTGAAAAGGCTAGAACAGTCTATGCACCCCCCAGGAGAGACTCCAAGAAGAGTCAATTCCATGGAAGGAATCAACTTTCAAGAAACAAGTGGAGTAGTGTTCAGTACACCTATCCTCAACCTAGATCATCTCCCAGGAGAAAATCTAGGCAAAGGACAAACTGGCCTGAACCCACTGTCAGGGGAGTTGACAAAAGAGTTCATTATAGGGGACCTCCCTCATATGTGCCCTATGAGAGGAACTTTACCCTTCCTTATCAAATGCACTTCAGGCCAGCTGCACCAAGGTCCTCTAAGAACAGGAGGAATGCTAGGCCACCTGTTCCACAGAGGACCAACACTTATAGACAGTCAACTCTTAGGGCATCTAGGGAGCCCACTGTCTATGTAGATGTTTATGGGAGAATAATCAGCCAGTCCAAAGTAAGTAGGACTGTTAAGCAGATTTGGATCCCAAAAGGTACAGCTAACCAAATAGGACCCAACACAAGATGGGTACCTAAGAATTAATTTTTATGCAGGACTTTTTGGAATCTCAAGATGATTAGTACCTAGATAGTGGTTGCTCAAGGCACATGACAGGCAACCAAAGTCTCCTGACAAACTACAAAGTAAAGAAAGGCCCACATGTCACTTTTGGTGACAACTCCAAAGGAATCACAAAAGGTTATGGTACCTTGATGATAGGGTCAGTCCAGGTAACAAATGTATCATATGTCAGTAGACTGAAACATAACCTCAATAAGCCAATTTTGTGATAAAGGCTACAATATCGAGTTTTCATGTAACCTGTGTTGTGTAAGAAATGCATCAAACACACAGGTACTACTAACAGGGTCTAGGAAAGGAAATGTTTATCTTGCAGATTGGAGATCAGGTCCAGAAGAGACCTGTCTCATTGCCAAAAGCTCTAGTGACCTGACCTGGCTATGGCACAGAAGACTCAATCACCTGAACTTCAAAACACTCAATAAGATATCAAGGTTGAGTCTAGTGGAAGGGATACCTAATGAGGTGTTCAACAAGGATCACATTTGCAAAATTTGCCAAGAAGGGAAACAAATTAGAGCCTCATTCAAGGGTAAACCAAATCCCTCCACCAACAGGGTACTTCAACTACTACACATGGACCTATTTGGACCTGTCACACCAACTAGCATAAATGGAAGCAAATACACACTGGTGGTAGTTGATGACTTCTCCAGATTCACATGGGTGATCTTCATATCTAGCAAGAAGGAAACTCAACTCAGGCTACCTGAACTTCTAAAGAAGCTATCAAATGAAAAGGGTCTATATATTGTCAAAATAAGTTCTAATAAGGGTACTGAATTCATAAACTCTATTATTACTGATTTTTGCAATGAGTTAGGTATATCCCGCGAAACCTCAGCTGCAAGAACACCTCAGGGGTAGTTGAAAGAAGAAACAAGACATTAAAAGAGACTGCCAGAACCATGCTTGCTGATGCACAAATTCCTAAAAGGTTTTGGGCTGAAGCCATTCATACAGCTTGTTACACTCAAAACAGGTCCATGTTCACTAAAACTCAAGGCAAAACCCCCTATGATCTGTGGAATGGTAGGAAACCCCAGGAAAGATCAGGTCATCAAGGATATCACAGATAAGATGACTAACCTGAGCTTGGATAAGTCCACTAACAAGTCAGTAGATGCATACCTTCCAACATGGGACAACCTAGGATCAGAGGACTCAGGGGATGGCACACAGAGGACAAACCAACTTGAGGAAATCCACAATGATGGAAATGAGCTGAATGACACAATCCCAGCTCCTCAGGTAACATCTGTCAATGAAGAAGTTGGCCAAGCTGAGACAGAAACTGAGCATAACATTCAGGGGGAAGCCAGACTATACTGTGTTGATAACTTTGAAACTACCCTGAATAATGACTCAGGACTCCTTCCCTCTGCTCTTTCTCCTGACTTACTTAATATTGCCCAATCTAGTGACTCAATCCCAGAAGAAGGGATATCCCCTATGGATAACCCCACTGAGAGAGGACAATCCAGAAGAAGCTGGTTGATTGATCATCCAAGCAATCAGATTCTTGGAGATCCTAACCTTGGAGTCAAGACTAGAAGTTTTCATGGTGAAAATGCTCTTTTTTGTTATTTTCTATCAGCACAGGACCCAAGACAATAGAGGAAGCATTAAAAGATCCTAACTGGATTATTGCCATGGAAGAAGAGCTCAATCAGTTTATAAGAAATCAAGTATGGGAGCTAGTCAAGAGGCCCAAGCATGCAAACATCATTGGAACCAAATAGGTTTTAGAAAACAAGAAGGATGAAAATGATGTAATTGTCAGAAACAAAGCAAGGCTGGTGGTTAAGGGGTACTCTCAAGTTAAAGGATTTGACTAAGATGAAACATTTGCACCAGTAGCCAGACTAGAGGCTATCAGGCTATTCCTTGCATATGCTTCCCACAAGAGATTCAAGGTCTATCAAATGGATGTCAAGAGTGCATTCCTCAATGGGGTCCTGAATGAAGAAGTCTATGTGGAACAACCCCCTGGGTTTGAGGAAGGGAACAAAGTGTATAAGCTTAGTAAAGCTTTATATGGCTTGAAACAAGCCCCAAGAGCCTGGTATGACACTTTGTCACAGTTTCTCTTGGAGCATGGTTTCACTAAGGGGAGTGTTGACAGGACACTCTTTAGAATCACTCATGGAGATGACATCCTCCTGGTTCAGATCTATGTGGATGATATCATCTTTGGATCACAAAATGAAGACCTATGCACAAGATTCTCACATCTAATGAAAGGAAAATTTGAGATGTCCATGATGGGAGAGATGAATTTCTTTCTAGGACTGCAAGTCAGGCAGTCCCCTGAAGGAATATTCATCAATCAAGCCAATTACACAAGGGAGCTGATACAAAAGTTTGGTTGCAGTTCAAGCAAGGTGGTCAGAGTACCTATGAACACCAACACCAAGCTAGATACTGATGAAGAAGGAGAAGCTGTGGATCAGACTACCTATAGAGGAATCATTGGATCTCTTCTATACCTCACTGCAAGCAGGCCTGACATCACTTATGCAGTAAGAATCTGTGCAAGATATCAGGCTAATCCTAAGAAGAATCACCTTGAAGCCACAAAGAAAATTCTAAGATACCTCAAGGGTACTGTCAATATGGGACTCTAGTACCCCCTCTGATGATAACTTTGAACTAACAGGCTACTCAGATGCTGACTATGGAGGATGCAAAATTGACAGAAAATCAACCACAGGAACCAGTCAGTTTCTTGGGAATAAACTGATTTCATGGTTCTCAAATAAGCAAAGTTCAGTAGCAACAAGCACTACTGAAGCTGAATATACGGCAACTGGTAGTTGCTGTGCTCAAATCTTGTGGATAAGGCAACAATTAACTGACTACAACATCCAGGCCAATGAAGTACCCATCTTCTGTGATAACAACAGTGCAATAGCAATATCACAGAACCATGTACTTCACACAAGATACAAACATGTGGATATAAGGCATCACTTCATCATAGATCATGTGGAGAAAAAGGATGTTTGTCTTGTGAAAATCCACACTGACAAACAAAGGGCTGACATACTCACAAAACCTCTGGCTGAAGCTAGATTTCATGAGTTATCAGTGGAGTTAGGATTTCTTGATCCTGAATCAAGAAATTGATCAGGGGACTCAAGTCAGGGGGAATTTTCTACCAACTAGATAGATTCACAGGTTACTATTCAAAGGGGAAGGGTCAACCTAACATCAGTGGACTCAGCTGATAAAGTCCACTGACATCTTTAGGCCTACTGATTGTCAGTAGAATCAACTCCACTAAAAGTAACTGGACTGAGAAAATCCACTGTCAACTCCACTGAGACATCCTCTGACTGACGGTTACTTTATTGGTAATTGTGCCTACGGCTCATTAAATGCGATAGTAAGTGTGCAGTAAAATCTCGGGAGGAATATTTGAGAAGGTTTTTCTCATGAAAAGCCCCTTTTTTAACCGTCATCCTTTTAAATCCTAACCCTTGATCTAAACTCAACCCATTTTCCATTTCTGGTAATAATTACAAAACACTTGGGAAGATAAAACACTTTATCTTCCAAATTATTACTTTCATCTCAACCATAGATCAATTCACCCCAGATTAAATCTCCACCCTAGATTACTCATATAAATAACTTCCACCCTTAGCAGTTTTGCCCACGATTCCACATTTCTCTCAACTCCAAAACCTTATAACCTTCAACCCTTGCGTTCTTACATCCCACTTTCAAAATGTCTCCACCCTACATTGATTTCAAAGAACTTTCCAACAACAAAAATTTCTGGTACGAACCTATAGTATGCTTCCACAACTAAAAATCCCTAAATGACCAAAACCTTCACCATGTTAGAAAAGCCTTTGAGTATGTCAAAAATGCTGGACTCAGCAAGTTTTTGTCAAATGGCCCTGAGAAATGCTATGACAGACAAGTTCTAGAGTTCTTTGTTGAAATGGAGAAGAGTATTACTTCCGTCAAGTCTACTGTGATGATGGAAAAGAATGAGACTAAGAAGGACAATAAGGGCCAAGTCATTATTGTCCCTGTGATGAAGAGGCACAGGTTTGTGCTAAAGCAAGAGGATCTTCATGACTTTCTAGGGCTTCCAAGTGAGGGCTTGGACCCTAGGACCTACATGGTTGGACAGGAGAAGGAGTTCTTGGATGTTATCACCAAGAAGAAGGAGCAGTATATCCCAATCTCAACAAGAAATTGTTGAAGCCAGAATTTGAGGTTCTGGCTGAGATTGTTGGGAAATGTTTATTGGCCAACCAAGGAAGTATAGAGCAAGTCAGGAAAATAAAGTTGAGGTTGATGGCTGCCATTGTTCACACCACTGGAAGAACAAAGTTCAACTGGCATGGATTTTTTATCTCAAACCTGAGGGAGGAGAAGAACAAGCTTAAAGAGGTGAAAGGGAGGCTGGTGATAGAGTACAAGTTGTGTTATGCCACAAAAGTATGTTTGATTTTGGAGAAGCTCAACCTCAAGTACCCATTTCCTGATGCAATGCCCTGGAACAAGGCCAAAATCTTGTTCAACTCTGACAAGCTGCTGGAAAAGATGAAAGTGGAGGGCCCTGAGTCAAGGAAGAGGACTGCCCCCTCCACTGACATCACTGAGGACGGCCCACCCCTGGATTTAAAGAAAAGAGCCCTGAAACCCAGTGAAAAGATGAAGTCTCACAAGGAAGAGGAACTGGAAAAGAAAAAGAGGAAGCTTGTTAAAAAGGCTTTTGTTGAGAGTAAGGTCATGAGTAGCAACTCTGAGACCTCCACCACTCACTCATCTGCTGAAAAGTCCACTGAGGAGAAAGAGGAAGGAATGAAATCCCCCATTCATCTCCTTGCCTCTACTGCCCTTGAAGAAGGGCAAGAGGGTGAGGGGGAGGAAGAGAGCACTGAGGAAAGTGATAATGAGGAGACAGAGTCAGATGGAGGAGATAAAGGGAAAGAAGCCTCTGAGGACTCTCAAAAGACCAAAGAGGAAGCCAAAACTACATCCCCTGAACCTACAACTCATGAAAACCTCACTGAAGGCTCTCAACAGCCTTAAAGTGTAGCCAAATCAGAACCCCCCCATCACACAAGGCACTGACATCCTGCCAGTGTATGAAGTAGAGGATGAAGAGGAAGTCCAGTACACTTATCTGGACTCTTTGAAGGAGGAGGCAAGCTATGAAGTAGAAACCCTATATCCTGCCTTGAACTCTCATCCAACCCTCAAAGAAATGTTTGAGAGGGTCATACTACTTGTCAAACTAAAGGATGGCTACTTATATGAGTTGTTGTAGGCTGTGAAGGGGAAAGGAGAGGCCTTTTGGAGAAAGGAAGAAAGGGAAGTTCTGGAATTTGCACAAGTTAAGAAGACTAGCCTGTTGTTGGCTGAATGGGAGTTTGGCAAACTGGTTGCCAAGAAACTGGAGGAGTCCAGGATGATTGAAGGGCCTAAAGAAAAGACCATGGAGGATCAGGACAAGGATGGTGGAAATGAAGGAGCCAACCCAACTACTGAGGGTTAGGCTGATGCTGGTCAGGGGACTTCTCAGGCAACTGAGAGTCAGGGCACTGGGAGTCAGGACATTGCCAATCAACCTGAGTCATAGGGGACTCAGAAGGAAGTTGTGCCCTCCCCTGATGAAACCCCTATTGCTCAGATTGAAGGGGTGATCCAAAGTGTTGTTCAAGCTAGTGTTGAACCCAACGATGAAAGTAAGGACATTGCAAATCTCACAGGGAAGGTTGAGAATATTGAGGTTATGATGGAGGAACAGTCTATAGAGACAACTATGTTGGATGAGCATCTTGATCAAGTCCAAGATTCCAACCTGACTCTGATCACTAACCTGTCAGCCAATATGGATCAGATGGAGATGCATCTCTCCAAGGAAATCAATGAGTTAAAGGCAAGATTAGAGCAAGAAAGGCAGGCTCATGCACAAGCTGTTGTGGCAGTCAGGCAGGAAAATACTGAGGAACGGAAAAGGATGATTCAGGCTACCATCAATGCTATGGCAGGTGGCCTGATGGATCGGATGAATGAATACTTCACAAGGAGGGAGAATGCCCTAAAAGAAGAGGTGGAAACTCAAGTTAGGTAGGCACTTTCAGTGCTTCCCACTCAGGCTGCTACAAATTTGATAATTGAAGAGAAGTTAAAGCCATTCACGAACTTTGGAGTGGATGCTGCCTATCATCTGAGGGCACTGAATGAAGAAACTGAGCATTGTCTCATCAATCTCAGGGTCGTTTAACAGGATACTGCAAAGCACTCTGTGGCTCTTACTGAACTCTCTAGGAGAGTTAGCAAGAAGGGGGAAAGAAAAGAAGGAAGACAGGACAGGCCACTTGGAGGACCATCCGTTGGAAAGGGGCCTGACCCTGGAAAATTTGTTGCAGATGTCAGGGAAGAAATTGAAACACTTGTCAAGGAAGGGGAGCAGGCTACTGCTCATGAGAAAAGGAAAGGGATTGTTGATGCAGGGAGAGAAACCAGGCTGTCAAAGGCCAAGGAGCAAATCTTGAGGGAAAAGAGACAGAGGAGTACTCAGAGGAGTGGGAGTGCATCTGACACTCAAGCCACTAAGAAAAGAAGGGTAATGGTGACCCAAGAGGATGAAGAGGAGGTAAGGGAGTTGGCTGTGGAAACCGCTCTTCCACTAGCCCAACTTGCACCAAGCCAGCCTGAAAAGCTACCATCAACTGAGGAACTGTTCAAGCCCACCCTGAGCCCTTTGGCTCAGGCAGTAAAGTCAGGCCAGACTCTGGATGAACACAATCGTAAGAAAGCTGAAGAGAAAAGAAGGTTGAATGAGAGTGGACAGTTGAAGTCCCCACCACCCAGAAGGTCAAGCAACTCCTACTGGAGAATGAAAGCCAGAAGAAGACAAGCTCAGACGAGTGAGCCAATTGCTAAATCTCCACACCTAGACTCCTGGATCCCCAAGGATATCAATGATCAATGGGAAGAGAAAAAAATGGAGTTTGTTTACTCCTACTATGTGACAGGGGAGTTTGAAGGAGTCGAAGCTGATGAGGTGTTTCATCAGAAGATGGTGGAAAATTAGTCTGCCCTCTACCCCAAGATTCTGAATGCTTGGGAAGAGCACAGTGGTGGAGAGCCCTTTAAGGCTCCTGGTCCCATTCTCTTTATGCCCCCAATTGATGCAAGTGGGGAGGTCAAGATGCAGGAGATCTTGGGAGAGTGGCTACTTGTTTGTGAGCAACTTGGATTGAAAGGTCACAGCATGGAAATCATGCAGAAGAAGATGGAGCTGAAGAAAAGGGTGTTCAATCAGTACGGACTGGAACCAACCTTTGGTAGCCTGTGAAGAAGTGGACTAAAGAAAGAAATGAAGAAGGGAGGATGGTTGCTTTTATTATCTTTTGTCTTTGGGCAGGATAGTAATTTTTTTTTATTACAGTATGAAACTATGTAAACTGTAATCAACTTTCAAGTTAATAAAAATATCCACAACTTTTGAGCCCAAGATAATATCTCATTATCTGTAAGGCCATTGCACTATTTTATATGAACTGCCTAACTAACCTGCAGGTACACTTCCAGGGGAAACTTTCCATATTATATTTTTTCTAAGTACAAATCCACTAATAAGTAGTCAAGTCAGTTGAGTCTTTGTTCTTATCAAAAATGGGCAAATTGTTGGGAAATGATTAATAAAATATTTTGATATAATCCCAAAGATTCCCTTGATAAGCTAAAGAGTTGTAAAGCTTAGAAAAATAGCCTAACTGTTAGGAGGCTATTTCAAAACTTAGAAAAACTAAGTTATAGAAATCAGGCTACCTTAGATAGAACTAGCCTGAAATAGATCAGACTAGCCTGATGTAGAGTTAGGAGATACACCCACCTCTGAAGAAAGGCACCACAGGAGACTAAGTAAAGGTGACCTGAAGAACTCCTCTGAAGAACAAGCCTGATGCATTTAATACACTTCAGTATTAAATAAGAGTAGTTACAACACATAAATGAAGTGATAAATGCAACATATGGAATGTTCTAAGTCACCTGATGAAAAGACAGAAGACTTCAATGTAACCGTTTGACTGGACTGAAGAACAATTAAGTCAGACCAATGAGAAGCTGCCACCTATGTACGGACCTGACACAAAAGACTGACCTGCCAGTACCAAGTTCAGAAGCAACCAACAACCTAGGATGGCACAGTTTTCAAAGGTGGCTGCATTAACTCTAAGCAGGCATTTAATGAGATTTTAACCATTAATGCTTAAGAGTTGACCATCCAAAATCTGAAGAAGATCTTGAAGAATGTTGGACTACAACATTTGCCATATTTGACCATTCCAAAATCTGAGAAAGATTTTGAAGAACGTTGGATTACCAAAATAGTTTAGTTTGAAACTATCTCTCCAACCGATAGTCTTTCAAATTAGGTCTATAAATACAGCAGTTGAATAAGAAACTAAGCACGGGAAACTATCAAGCTCATTTGAAAATCAAAAGCTCTCCAAAGTTCATCTCAATTCTCAAGCACTTGAAATCACTCTAGTTTCCCAAGTGCTTACATTGTTTAGAGCTCAACTATGTAATTAGGCTTACATTGTAATATCCTTAGAAGTCTATTGAGATAACCCAACCTAGATATTGTTCATCACTGTAAAGGGTTATCTCAACCTTAGTCGGAGAACTCAAGCCCTTAAACTAAAATAGGTTCAAGGCTGTGAGTAGGAAGAAAGTAAGCTGAGTAGTGTCTCAATCTGAAATCTTGAGAGGGCTAGGACTCAGGGAAAATCCTAGAGATCAAGAAAAGCTGTTCTTTATCAGTGCACCTTGGCACTCTAAAACAAGGAATTCCTGAGGTTAAGGAATTCTCCTGTTAAATCAGGAAAAGTGGATCAAGGAGAGTTTAACTCCGAACCACTATAAAACCCTTGTGTTCCTATTGTTTTATTCTTTTGTGTATGTTGATAAATCTTTGAAAAGGTGTTTAATTAATCCGCTGCAATATCTAAACTCTGATCAAATACACAGGTCACCTATCAGGGGACCTTTCAAGTCCACTGACCTTTTAACAGGTCACCTGTGTTCTTAAGTCCGCTGAAAAACCCATATTTTAAAAAATCTGTACTTACAGGTGTATTCCCCCCCCCATACACCTGTTATTGTTTATCAGGGACCAACAAATCCTGATATAATTTTTGTTGGGAGAAATCCTAGCAGTCCCTGCCTTGGAGGCGAGCTGCGCTCAAGTCCACTCGTTCGCTCGATTAAAGGCATAGTTGCGTGCCGCCCGTGGCGCTGAAGCTAGATATTGGGTTTAAAGGAATTGATTGTACTA
>JAPKLY010000910.1:22089-51992 GCA_026898435.1 Prunella vulgaris
CAATTTCATGATGGGTGACCCCCTGGGAAGTTCTCAGGGTGCGTGCGGTGAGGACATAAGAACGCTAGAAAAGACCTGTGTTGGTTTGCGAGGATAGTACATCAGTTCTACTCAACGCAACCGATCCAACAATTTTCATTATACTAACAACCCTAAATTCGTTGATGTGAAAATCCACCCATGTAATTTGAATGATATATTATGAAATATTGTTCAAGATATACATATTGCAGAATGTAATCTACATATTGCAGAACATCACATAATCTTGGGCATATCATATCTTTCCATCCTAGATTATCGAGGGTTCCAACTAATTTCTGCACCTATTTATAGGACTCTTCCGTTTTACCTTCGATCATTCATTCTTAGAGCAGGAAGTGGTAATTTTTGGCGGTTCATTCCAAGAGAAGAGAACAACAGCTTCCCGGAGACGACTTCCCTTCCGCAGCAACAACAACAATGAGGTTTAAATCTTCTTCTTTTTCTTCTATTCTTTTACTTCGTGCAGGTTGATGGGCGGAGTAGGCAGGTGCGCCGAGTCCAACAGTCTGCCTAGCCGAGTCGAGTGGAGTAGGCAGGTGCGCCGAGTCCGGTGGAGGCTTTCGAACTCGTGGGGCCGCAGCTAGATATTGGGTTCAAATGAATTGATTGTACTACTCATACCAACAAGGTGTATCTTCTTTTCTGGTGTCAATTATGAAAGAACTCTAAAGTTAAACGTGCTTGGCTTGGAGCAATTTCATGATGGGTGACCCCCTGGGAAGTTCTCAGGGTGCGTGCGAGTGAGGACATAAGCACGCTAGAAAAGACACGTGTTGGTTTGCGAGGATAGTACATCAGTGCTACTCAACGCAGCCGATCCTACAATTGGTATCAGAGCACAGGTCACGAGTTCGATCCCCAGTGGAGGCATCTGTTGCAGATGAATTACCTGGCAGATGTTGGGGGGGGTTGTTGGACGGAGTAGGCAGGTGCGCCGAGTCCAATAGTCTGCCTAGCCGAGTCGGGGCGGAGTAGGCAGGTGCGCCGAGTCCGGCGGAGGCTTTCGAACTCGTGGGGCTGCAGCTAGATATTGGGTTCAAAGGAATTGATTGTACTACTCATACCAACAAGGTGCATCTTCTTTTCTGGTGCCAATTGTGAAATAACTCTAATGTTAAGCGTGCTTGGCTTGGAGCAATTTCATGATGGGTGACCCCCTGGGAAGTTCTCAGGGTGCGTGCGAGTGAGGACATAAGCATGCTAGAAAAGACATGTGTTGGTTTGCGAGAATAGTACATCAGTTCTACTCAACGCAGCCGATCCTACACAGGTTAACATACATCTTTTTCAATTATTTTTTTTTTCACAGAACATCACAAGGTACTTCAAGACGATAATTTCCATATGTATTATTCTCCTTTTTCTCTTTTCTTTTTTGTGTGTGGTGTGGAGGTGCGATCGACATGAAGCCTCAATTGTAATTTCTGGTGGAGAGGATGCCAGGCGACGGTCCTAGGCACGGATGGGTTGATTGGCGAGGTGGAGACCTGATGTCGTCGGCTCGTACATGTGTCGATGACGGTCTTCACTCAAAGGAATGGATGAGCAGCGCGTTGTGTGGTTCTTAGCATCCAGCTATGAGTGACTTTGCGTAAGCGACAGTGATTTCGAGTCAGAGGTGAAGAGTGAGGGACATTGGACGTCTTGCAGATTTGGTTCTCAGTTGGAGGAACGATGATGACAAACGGCCCAGTGGCTTATTCAACTAGCGGCTGGCGCTATAGTCGTCGCTGGAGGTCTGAGACGCGGATCAAGGGCGGTCTTCAGGCGCGGACAGCGGCTCTGATTCTTGGTCAATGAAGCGGAAAGCGGTCTGTGACTGTGGCTGCACGACTGGGGGTTAGGCGCGGCGGCTGGAAGATTCGAAGGGTGACTAGGACAATAGCGCAGCTTGTTGGTTGAGAGAGGATCGTTCTTGCACAAAGAAGGGGAGAAGTGGTTCCGTTGTGGCGAGACAATGGGACGCAATGGAGGCCTGGGGTGTGCGACGGCGATGATCGGCGGATTCATCGGTTTCATTGCTGCGTACGCCGCTTCGATCGGATTTCTTTCGGAGAAGCAGAGCTCGAGACGGCAGAAGTTGCAAAAGAATCTGATGCTACAAGAGTTTGAAGAGAGGCAGATGGTTTTCAGCATGAGAGGGCAAAAACAGATTTTGGGCCTTCAATGTTGGGTCTCTAATAAATAAGGCGAATTTTTTTTTTTGCTTCTTTTTTTTTTTAATTGGACTTCTAATTTATTATGTACTTCTTTATAAACTAAGTCCAAAGAAAAAACGTTGCCCAATTTAAAATAACACTTAGCCAACTATAGTTTGATTTATTGTAAAATTAATTTTTTTTTACTAATGTATTTTTTTCGCAGATTTTATCATGGTTTATTTCAAAAACACCACGACATCTTCTGGAGCTCGTTATTTAGTGATTCTCAATGATAAGCGCCAGCCTTTAGAGATGGGGACTCATTTGCGGATCGAGGAGCCCATCATTGGTAACTTTGCGAAGCTGTGGCCGTCGTTGAACAAGGAGTTGCACTTAGACCGTTGGTCACAAGAAATTTCTTTGAGTAGATCGACAAAGGCATGGACTCTACGGTCGGCTAACCATAAGCTTATGGAGAATGTGTCTCGTTTACCATCTTTGGCGCGCCGCATCATCACGAACCCGGACCAAGTTTCTTGGAGAGGACCTATGGAGTTTTCGGGCGAGTTCCACTTTATCGAAGGCTATTGGGAGTGGACGGAGGATATGTTGGATCGATGTCGCTATGCTCTTAAGGAAGCTCAAATTTACAATTGTTTTTGCGGCTCTTTTCACGTACGATTGCGACTCTGAAATCATCAAGGCCTTTTGCGAAGCATGGTGTCCATCTTTCAATACCTTACTCACGACCCATGGAGAGTTATCAGTATCAGTGTAGGATATTTATGAGTTGACAAGACTGCCCTTGACCGGCCTTTTCTATGATGAAGTGGTGCCCGAGGGACCAGAGTTGTTCAAAGGAGTAGGGGATTCATGCCCTCCACCAAGTTGCAAGTGTTTACTTTTTGCTTATCATGTCCTTCGTGGCGATGGGCCTTCGATGACGGCTGAATAATGGATCGAGTTTTGGTTCCACAAGGCTATCAAGTATCCTCGACCTCCGGTCCGAAATGAGAAAATGAGAAATTCGTGCCTCAAATCAACTCACAACCCTTCCGGTACATTGGAGCCTCACAAGCCTTGGTCGGCCTCGGAGTCAACATCATTCAAGACACTTGGTATTTAGCTGCTTCATCAAGAGGAGGTGTACTTAGCTGCCCATCTTGCTTGTTGGCTTTGCACGTTTGTTTTCCCCACATGAGAGATAAATTTGATAAGGCCTAGCACTTTCAAAATGGCGACCTTAATGGCTTCGGGGAAAATCATTGGCCTTGTAGTCCCAGTGTTACCGAGCATTTATCGAGGCTTGAATTATCTTTCAGAGCGACCGGAACCATCCAAGACTCACTTAGCATTTTCGATCCACTTTGTCTATACTTGGTTGGCTCAATACTTCAAGACGCATTTTCAGCCGTCCATGAACATCGCGTACCAATAATGGTGCAATACTCTGGTGAGAATGGCGCGAAGCACTATAGTCTTGAAGATGCTCGTAAGTGGATTCACAAGGGTGAGCTTGTTTCTTGGGCTTGTAACCTTCTCCCTCGTTAGGATCCCATTGCATGTGTGGATAGTGGAACTGCTCAATGGCTCTATTGGTATTACTTCATATGCCTTCGTTCACATTACCTCACTTGGAGGCAAGGAGCTCGTGCTTTCATTGAACATTATAGTCCACATCGGTTTGATCGGTAGTTTGGTTTTTATCAAGGTCATCCCGGAGTGTTGGTTGACACCTTTCACGAGGATACTTTTGAGAAAGCAGTTCACTATTGGAGGCAACTCACTTCCAGCAAGTCTCTTTCCAAGGTGTGTTTTCCAACAATGGTTGTAAATCTCAAGATGCACTCTACATAGGATTATAGAACGTGGTGGGATTGAGTTAGTGGTTCTTATCTTGAGGTCCATGTTGCTGACTTGATCAAATCAAAGCCCGCTAAAGTGCCGCCAAAGGAAGTGATAGTTGTTGATCGTTATCATCAGGATAACCCTCGGATTGATGGAGGTCAAAAGATTTTTCATAGTTCGAATGCATCGGAGCCATCTGCTAAATTGGGACATAAGAACAGTGCTTCCAATCATCCAGAGGAAAGTCAAAGTGAAAGCAACGAACGCCATTGGAAAAGGGCTTAGAAAATGGTTAAGTCTCCGATTCACGTGAAAGGATCGGTTGACCCTTCTTCACGTGAAAGGTTTTCTTTTCTTTCCTTAGATATTAGCCTACATATTGTTTCCTATGTCACTTTATTAAATGTGCCTTTATTTTCTTATCTTAGGCACTCGCAGAGGTGTTTGGTTGTGATCTTATTGATGACAATAACGAAGGGGAAGCTTCAGCAAAGTCTTTGGAAGTGGTTGATCCTCATGTTTTGGAAGAGCCTCATGCCCCCGCGGTTTTGGTGTTTGAAGGAAAGAAGTATTTTCGTGATCGCCCAATGGGATTTTTCCTTAGCCGCGTGGAAAGGACCTTCGGGAAAAGCTCGTAGCTACTCCACTTGAATCGTTATCTTCCATGAAAGATGAAGTGTACTACGTGTTGGCCGAGATAAAGGATTTCTTTCAATTTGACTCCTCTGTTGTAGAGACATTCCTAGCACTTCTCTTGACGACAGTGGATTGTTATGATGGAGTAAGATCGAAGTCTGCCGGCGGACCGTCGAAAGAGGCTCTTGATAAACAGCTAGTCGATGCTAATGACGTACTCCAAAGCATTGAGGCGAAGCAAGTTGAGAGTTGTTTAGAAATTGAGACCATCAAGGCGAGTTTGGAGACTGTTAGGGATAAGATCAACAAGTTGAAGAAGAAAGAAGCAAAGTTGGATAAGATGTTGCAGCGGCAACAAACATCACTTGAAAGTGTTGAAGTGAAACTTTTGGATGCTCAGAATCAAGTTTTCGTTATCACTAACACTTTTTCGATAGAAAAGACTGCGACTAAGGATTTGAAGGACGCGAAGCTCAACTTGGAGTTGCATTTAAAGGAGTTGGAAGATCTTAGCCTCCTTAGTTAGCTTAGCTTAGCCATATTTTTTTTGTTGAACTTCTCTTTCGATTTTGTTTGCTTGTTCTCTTTTTGGATGTTGAGACTATGAATTTCTTTATCAATTTCATTTATTTATTTATCTTCAACACTTGTTCTTTCTTTCATGCTTTTGAGTCTATCTTTCTTTACTTATGAATCTTCTTCGCCTCTTGCATGCTTCAAACTTGATAAGATGATTTTGAGTTAGGACTGAACTTAGAAAGATTTCTAAGCTGCGTACGTACCTCTTAAAAAAGATGATCAAGTCAAAACGTAGTTCAAAGGGGAAACTTGATTTGATTTGGGGGGGTGCCGTACACAGTTTAACTTCATGCGGGCCAGGAGAGACGTATACTTTTTACTACCATAATCGCAGTAGGGTATAAATTTAACCATGTAAACACCTTTAGTGGGATAAGTTAATAGTTTAACCACTTGTAATCATCTTTAGTGGTTGTCATACACAGTTTATCCTAATTCGGACCAGGAGCAACATGTAGTTTAGGCTCATACGTCAAGGAGCATACTTCAATTTACGCGTAGCAACGTTTGAAGATTTTCCCATTTATGGGACTAATGGTCACATCCTCATCGGGGATGTTGTATGCGTCATTTGTGTAAACTTCCTTCATCATTCGAACGTCTTCATATGTGGTGATGTGATTTGTAGTAGCAGACTCTTCATTGGATCCTGTTTGCCAAAATCTTGTATGATTTCCACGCAAGTGAACGTGGTCGTTGTTGTCGTGGCAAGTTAAACAAGTTAAATATCGAACACAGGGAAACGATGAGATATCAAGCAAGCATTGAATGTCTACAAAAGGTTAATAGCTAGGAAAGCAAGAAAACAATCATGGTTTCTATCTACTTCAACAAAGCAAAGTAAATCTAACTATCACCTCAAGGAAGTGAGCAAGTGTGGAGTGTGTGCATGGAAGTAATCCTACTATGGTTCCTCTAGTGTCCTATCCATCCTAGCATGCAAAAGGTCTCTTGGTGTCTTAGTCAAGCCAACTAGTGTCTAGATCTCTCTACAACACAAGCTAAAGGCTCTATTAGGTGTCTAGATCTCTCTACAACTCCTAACACTCAAATTAAGAACTCTAGGCTAATATGCAATTCTCATTGGTCATACAAGACAAACATCAAACACTTGGTATGCATAAAGTTCTTATAGCTCAATTCTCATTTCATAGCTAAACATATAAGCCATACATTCCAATTAAACATCCCAAGCATTCATACAAGTCATTAATAAGAGAACTAATCCATCAAGATCACTACTTCATGCATATGATTAACAAGAGACTAAATTCATCATAGTATTCATACAACCATGCAACAAGGATATTAGCCCATGGCTAATTGGAATTGAAAATCAACAATTAACAATTTAAACATCATTATTAAGAACTAAGACAAGAGAATTAAAGGAAAACTTAGGATTAACAAGAGACTAAATTCATCATAGTATTCATACAACCATGCAACAAGGATATTAGCCCGTGACTAATTGGAATTGAAAATCAACAATTAACAATTTAAACATCATTATTAAGAACTAAGACAAGAGAATTAAAGGAAAACTTACCATATGTGGATGAATAGAAATACAAGCAACAAACCTCCAAATGCTAACTCTTGATCCAAAGCTCAAAATACAAAAATGAACCGCAGGAATAAAGCTCTAATCCCTACGAGTATGCAGGAATAAACGGATCTAAAATCCGACGGACGGATCAAAAGTTATAGAAGAAAGAAGATTGAATCTAACTAAGAACCCACTAAGTAACTACCTAATTCTCTCTCTAAACTACTCTAAGAACTTGGAATTATGATGGAATGCCCTTGAAAATCTGATCCTTAAGGTATTTATAGTGCCCACAATGTTTAGTCCAAAGTGCCCTTCATTAAACGCGCGAAAAGACGAAACAGCCCTCGAAATTATAAAAATTCGGACATCCGCACGATCCGGGATTGTGCTTGTGGTCGTGCTAGGCATGGCTGAACGAACCAGGGAGCTTTCGCACGATCCCGTGCTGGTGGTCGCATGATCCCGTTCGGTCGATCCTCGACTTCCTCGTTTCCTTCATATCTTGAGTTCTAGAGCTTCGATTAACTCGATTCTTTTTCCGTTGTGACCCTCTATTCGAACTCTTTAACATGTTATATAATTTTCTTCCATTGGATCAACTCACAATTTCTGAACTTTTACGAACTTGCTCGTCTTTCGCCGATTTTGCTCATTTTCACTACAAAACACAACTTTCTAGCCAAAAAGGGTTAAATACACAAAGTATAGCATTTTAGGGTCAAATATGAACATAAGCACATCAAAACCATAGAGAAATGGATACAAAATCATGCAATTATGACCCTAATCAGATCCTCTTGTAAAATCCACACAAGTTCTGGCTCGACCATTTCTTCTTCTAATCAGAACCACTTGTATGTTATTTGTTTCGGTGATGTTCAAATTTCTGATCATAGGAGTTATTCTTCTTTTCAGAAAGTTATCCTTATCTCGGAGAGCTGGCTGTTGGAAAATGCGAGTATTGATGAAGTTAGACGAGACCATGACTTCTCCATCTTCATTGGTCTTAGTTTAGATTATCGTTTGTACCTTTACTGTCAAAGTCCCCACACAAGATGCAATTAGGCGAGTTTGTCGTTTTATACGGGACGGAACTTGACTTCGGAGCTTTTGGGAGCTTGAAGTTTCAACAACTCTTGATTCTTTGTGATGCTTCACTTTAAGTGGCCCCAACCTTTCAAAAACAGTTGACGTCTTTCGATGACCATGTCTCTCATGCGATCCTAACCTTTCAAAGACTGTTCCCGATCTTTGGCGCTTACTTCTCAATCTTTCAAATGCAGAAGTTTGTGTCATTCTTCTCTCATCCTCATCAAATGCCTCTCTGATTGGCAGAACTTCTTCATCTATGACTTGATTCACACTTGCTCTCTTGATGGCGATGCGTATGGGCTTTGTGCAGTATATCCTAAGCCAACTCTTGTGCTTTTGATGATGAGACCATCTCTTCTTGGTACTTTTGGAGTGAATTCCAACTTCTTAGGTACTTCATGAAGTGACTCTTTTGATGCTTTGCTCCCTTGCGGATCATATCCGGCTTTGACAAGAAGACTGAAGGCTTGAGGACCATATGCCCCCATGACTACGGCTTCCGAAATATCTCCATGTTCGGTCTTAGCTCCTCGTACGGGATAAGTAAATCCTTCGAGTGGTTGTGAAAAAGGTTTATTTACGGCATCGAGCTTGGTCAAAGGAAGTATCAATTCTTCTAACACTTCAATGTCTTCACGAGATTGCATGCCCTTGTTGGAACTGGAAGAAGTCTCACTTTCTCCATCTTGTTTGTTCTTTATCACTCCCTTTGCAGAATCGTCTTCAACTTTCATAGACTTCGTACTCTTACAAAAGTACTTAGCATCCACAAAGTATGACTCCGCTTCGGTAAAGGGTTTATCATCACATTGTCTTTATCATATCGCCATCGTGGTACTTGAATCATTGATGTAGTGTAGAGGGTATCACGCCATAACTATGCAACCATGGACGTCCCAAGAGCATGTTGTATGATGTCCTTGCATCTATGACATGGGAGAACACGGTCGAAGCCATCTCATCAATCAGCAAGTATAATGTGATCGTGTCGAAAGCTCTTTGCCCTTCTAAGTTAAATCCTTAGATCATCAAGCGGCTACTTTCGAGTTCATCTGTTGAGACCCCCAACTTCGTCATTATCTTTAGAGGTAATATGTTTACTCCTCCATCGATCAGAATTCTATTCACCTTTTATTGCAAAGTATATCCCGTCACGAACAAGGGCTGATTATGAGATTGTGAACCAAGTAGTAAATCATCATTTGTGAAGATCACATCTGTTGAATGATCATTGTCTTTGTCATCCGACTAGCATGACTTGTTGCTTTCCTCGTCAATCGTTTGGTATGAAGCTTCACCATTCTCCACTGAGAGGACATTGGCCGTAGTCTTCCTTTCTTCTAAGACAATCTTTCCTTGTTTGGCTAGTCACATGACCATGTCCTTGAATACGAAACAATCTTGAATTGAATGTCCCACCATCTGATGATACTTGCAATACTTGGGATCTTCCGTGCGTCCAACTTCATCCAGCCTCTTTGCATCTGGTAGCTCAACAAGTTGTGCCTTGATCAAGTCGTCAAAAATGCCAGAAATATCGGAATCTAGGAATGGATATTACCTTTGTTGCATCTCTTTTAAAGTTGGTCTACTCGGCATGTTATCTTGCACAAAACATTTCCCTTTGTCATTTGCATTACTTTCAACTCTTCAAAATTTAATTGTTGTTGCGGTTACCGGAATTGATTCCTAGCTTGAAGCTTTAGTGAAGGGTTTGCCCCCTTTGTTAAATCTTTGCTTGTCTTTGAATCCACGAAACTCTTGAGTTGGTGGACCATCGACCCCGCTAGTTTGCATGCTAATCTCCATATCATGAGCCTTAGTAGCCAACTCTTCAAAACTTCTTAGTTGAATAGCTTGGAGGATGTATCGAAGACCCCACTGCATCCCTTGAATGCACATCTCGATCATCGATGCTTCGGATAGTCTATCCTTATAGTTCAAACTCAAGTTTCTCCACCGATTGATGTAATTGATCACTAATTCTTCTTTCCATTGGTGAGTGATTATCAACTCAACCATGCTAACCGTCCTTCGGGTGCTATAGAACCAACTGAGAAACTCTTGCTCCATTTGCTCCCAACTATCAATCAAGTTGTCGCCTAGGTCGACATACCACTCAAATGCAATCCCCTTCAATGAGCGCACAAACTGCTTTACCAAGTAGTCTCCATAAGTGCCCGCGTTATTGCAAGTTTCCACAAAGTGAGCAATGTGTTGTCTTGGATTCCCCTTGCCATCGAATTGTTAAAATTTAGGAGGTTGGTAGCCCGCCGGAATCTTCAAGTTGTCAATTCTCTTTGTATAGGGCTTGTTGACGGTGAAGGAAGATTCGGAGTCCTCTCTAATTTTATCTTTCATTGTCTCGAATATGACTTCTCTTATATTATCAACTGAGACTAAACCCCTGGGGGGATATGGAGCTCTTTCGAGATCAAACCGCATTCCATCGGTGGTTATCGAATGAACTCTTCATCTTCGTTTTGCTCTAGAACTTCTTTTCCCTTAATGCGGCTTGACTCGGGCTTGTCGGTGTTGCCCATGAGCTGAGCGATCTTAGTGTCTTACTCTTGGATATGTGTCTTGAATTCCTGCATGAGTTGAACCAAACTTGCTAGTTGTTCTAAAACGGTTGCAGCATTTGTTGTCATCACCTCGGCAACACTAGGAGCTGATGATGAACTTGATCCGAAACGGGGAGTTGAGTTTGTCGAGGTATTCTCGTCGCTTGCGGTGGCATGCGGAACATCTTCCTCAAAAGCCTTGACGGAAGAGGTGAATGATTGCGAGTCCTTTGACATACTCCGAGTGATAGCATTCAAGTCTTTGTGGTCCATGATTGATGATTCGTCAACAGTTGTCACGAGTTTGATCTTGAACGTAGTCATGTTGAAAACTTAAGTTATTTGAAGAGAAGAGATGAGAGGTTGAGTAGTCCCACTAGGCGTGCCAAAATTTGTAACCTACAAATTTTTCACAAAAATTAATAACTATTTTTATTAATATTGCGAAAAAAGAAAATTACAAAGAATTATATGTTTGAATATAAGAAATCAATGCGATTGTTTGGTCCAATCTCTATGAATTCCTCTGATTCTTCTCTTCGAGTCTTGAATTGGTCTTGACTTGATTTGCGGATTTTTCGGAGTTAAGTCCGAGTTTGACTTTGGACTTGTACGTTAATTTGAGGGCGTTGAGCCTTGTTTCGAATTAACGTTGCCTTTAAAAGGACTTTGTTGATATGTCGGAGCTGGTCCAGAATTGACTTTGGAGTTAGATGTTAATTCGAGGGCGTTGAGCCTTGTTTCGAATTAACGTTGTCTTATGGAAGGACTTTGTTGATATGTTGGAGCTGGTCCGGAATTCGAGGGCGTTGAGCCTTGTTTCGAATTAATGTTGCCTTAGGGAAGGACTTTGTTGACTTTCGGAGTTGAGTCCGATTTGATGTTGAAGTTGATATTAATTTGAGGGCGTTAAGCCTTATTTCAAATCAATATTGCCTTATGGAAGGACTTTGTTGAGTATTCACCTTTGGACTCCCTATGTTGGTGTCGTCGTAGATGAGCGGTGTTGATTGCCGTTGAGGACTTGTTGTTGAACGTTGATCTTCACACCGCATATCTCTAATCAAATGCCGATGTTGATGAAGAACATCGATCGGAGGCTTCGCACCGTGATCCCGGATCAAAATACCTTGTTGATGAAGAACTCGAACAACGCTCTTAAAGATCGAGAAGAACGCCTTTGAATCTTCAATGATGCCCGAAGTCTTGGATCTTGATGCTTCTCTCTAAGCTCTGATCTTCTTGACTCCTTATTGTGTATCAAAATGACTAGAATGAGACCCTATTTATAGGTGTAAAATTCTAGATTTATGGGCTAGATTTGATGGGCCGGAAGATATTATTTGGGGATATTCCCAAAATATCTCAGATTTGATTATCTTCAAAGATATTTATGAAGATCTGATTTCTTGGGCTTTTTAAAGACTGCGCCTCATGACTTTAAAAATCCAGAATAATTAATTAGACTTTAGAGGTCCAAAATATTTAATTGGATTTTAGAAGCCCAATTGAATTTATTAGGCTTTTAAGGTTCAATTTAATTTATTAGGCTTTTGAGGCCCACTTTGATTTATTAGGCTTTTAAGGCCCAACTGAATTTATTAATTAGGAATTAAATTTATTCAAACTCCCAATAATAAATTATTTTAATATATAATTTCTACATGTTATTTTTATATTTCGGCAATTAATTTTAATTGCCTACAAATTGTCCCCTCACATTTCGTTCGCGTGAATTTTTTTGGTTAGGACGAATTGCGAAACTCCAGCTCGATTCTTGTGTGAGAAACTTCAACTTGACTCTTGCACTGGACTTGAAAATTTGGGTTTTCTTGAATTTTTTATGAGTCCACTTCACATTTGATCCTTGATTGGCTTTTGAGCTTTAAGGTATGAAGCTCAAATAATTAAATTGTTCATACACATACTTTGTAGGCCCAACTTCATTCTTATTGATTTTGAGCTTAAATTTGAAAGGAAGTCAGATATAATTATCATTATACTAACAAGCCCAAATTTCATTGATGTGAAAATCCACCCACGTAACTTGAATGATATATTATGAAATATTGTTCAAGATATACATATTGCAGAATGTAATCTACATATTTTAGAATATCACATAATCTTGGGCATATCATATCTTTCCGTCCTAGATTATCAAGGGTTCCAACCAATTTCTGCACCAATTTATAGGGCTCTTCCGTTTCACCTTTGATCATTCATCCTTAGAGCAGGAAGTGGTAATTTTTGGCGGTTCATTCCAAGAGAAGAGGACAACAGCTTCCCGGAGACGACTTCCCTTCCGCAGCAACAGCAGCAAGGAGGTTTAAATCTTCTTCTTTTTCTTCTATTCTTTTACTTCGTGCAGGTTAACATACATCTTTTTCAATTGTTTTTTTTTTCGCAAAACATCATAAGGTACTTTAAGATGACAATTTCCATACCTGTTATTCTCCTTTTTCTCTTTTCTTTTTTGTGTGTGGTGTGGAGCTGTGATCGACATGAAGCCTCGGTTGTAATTTCTGGTGAAGAGGACGTCAGACGACGGTCCCAGGCACGGATGGGTCAATTGGCGAGGTGGTGACCTGATGTCGTCGGCTCGTACATGTGTCGGCGACGGTCTTCACTCAAAGGAATGGATGAGCAACGCATTGTGTGGTTCTTAGCGTCCGGCTGTGAGTGACTTGGCGCAAGAGACAGTGATTTTGAGTCAGAGGTGAAGAGCGAGGGACGTCAGAGGTCTTGCAAATTTGGTTCTCAGTCGGCGGAACGATGATGGCGAGTGGCCCGGTGGCTGATTCAATTGGCAGCTGGCGCTGTAGGTGTCGCTGGAGGTCTGAGGTGCGGATCAGGGGCGGTCTTCAGGCGAGAGACGTCAGGCGCGGACAATGGCTCTGATTCTTGGCCAATGAAGCGGAAAGCGGTCTGCGACTGTGGCGGCATGACTGGGGGTTAGGTTCGTCAGCTGGAAGATTCGAAGGGTGACTTGGGCAGTGGCGCAACTTGCGGTTGAGAAATGGCAGTTCTTGTGCGAAGAAGGGGAGGAGTGGTTCCATTGCGGCGAGACAATGGGACGCGATGGAGGTCTGGGGCGTGCGACGGTGTTGATCGGTGGCTTCGTCGGTTTCATTACTGCGTACGCCGCTTCGATCGGATTTCTTTCGGAGAAGCGGAGCTCGAGACGGCGGAAGTTGCAGAAGAATCTGATGCTACAAGAGTTTGAAGAGGGGAGGATGGTTTTCAGCGTGAGAGAGCAAAAGCAGATTTTGGGCCTCTAATAAAGAAGGCGGTTTTTTTTTTTTGGCTTTTTTTTTTTTAAATTGGACTTTTAATTTATTATTTACTTGTTTATAAACCAAGTCCAAAGAAAAAATATTGCCCAATTTAAAATAACACTTGGCCAATTATATTTTGATTTATTGTCAAATTAATTTTCTTTGACTAATATATTTTTTTTGCATATTTCATCATGGTGTATTTCAAAAACACCACGACACCTTCCGGAGCTCGTTATTTAGTGATTCTCAATGATAAGCACCAGCCTTTAGAGAAGGGGACTCATTTGCGGATCGAGGAGCCCATCATTGGTAACTTTTGCGAAGCCGTGGCCGTCTTTGAGTAAGGAGTTGCACTTAGACCGTTGGTCGCAAGAAATTTCTTTGGCTAGATCGATAAAGGCATGGACTCTACGCTAGGCTCACCATAAGCTTATGGAGGATGTGTCTCGTTTACTATCTTTGGGGCGCCGCATCATCACAAACCCGGACCAAGTTTCTTGGAGAGGACCTATGGAATTTTCGGGCGAGTTCCGCTTTATCAAAGGCTATTGGGAGTGGACGGAGGGTGTGTTGGATCGATGTCGCTATCCCCTTAAGGCAACAACACTTAAAATACAAAAAATACAAAAAAGGCTATAATAATTTTTAATAACTAAATATTTTATTTAAACCAATCCATCTATATATAATGGATATTCTTTTTTACCCACCAAATAATAGTGATCATATCATTTTATTTATTATTGAGTAAGTTTATTATGCACTAAATATATCATGATTCATGCAATTTAAATATATTTTTAAAAATTTATTTCTATTATTATAAAAAAATTATATTATATTTATTTTATACTATAATATCAACTTAATGTTAAATAAATTTAATAATAACGAACATAAATTTTAAATTTCTTTTACCATGATTCTGATCGTGAATTCTCATTCTCATTACCAATGACAAACCAAACATTCTATTGACTATCTACTTTTGCACATAAAAATATGTGCAGCGTTTGTATTTGTTTGAAAATAAGTAAAAACAGGCGGGACTCCTACAAAACCATTGACAGGTAGGCTGTTGTTTCTAAGGGTAAAACCGGGAGCAGCGATTTAAAGGAAAGAAATTGTTGGGCAAGATAATCGTTTGTGAAAATTAAATTAAATCTCCTTAAAATCAAAATAAAAGATCACAAACCTTAAATCTGAACCTAAAAAAAGTTATTAATACCCCAAAAGTCTCTGAGCATACCCCATTATTCTAGAGATAAAAATAGACATGCATGAAAAGACTAATTTATCCATCTATAAATATGAGATAAATTATTATTTTTTATTCTAAGTTTGTTGACTTTAATTTTAGTTTTTTGAGTTGTTTAATTTTAAATTAGTTCTTGAAGTTTGAATTGGTCAATTTCTAAAATAAATAAAAAAATTACACATAAAATAGTAATAAAAAATCAATTAAACTCGGACTAGTTTTTTTAAATCAAATAAATATTTAAATAAATAAATTAAAAAAGAATAAAATTTAAAAAATAATATTAAAATAAATCAACTAAATCTTCAAATAATTCAATTAAATCTTTAACAAGTAGTTAACAAAATCCAACTAAAACTTTAAAAATAGTTAAAATTAAGAAATTATTTTTAAAATTCAAATTTTAATTCAGGATAAATAAAAATTAAAATATAATTAACTTTTAATTTAATTATTTATAATGTTTAGTTGACTTCTAAAAAGTCTGATTTTATTAAACTTTAGCCTATTTCTTTTTTAAGATTTCTTTAAAAAAAAATATTTTTTGAAGATTTTTTTGATTTTTATATATTTTTTTTAAGTTTTCTTTTAAACTTATTTTTTATTTGATTTGATATATTTAATTTTTTTCAGATTTTAGTTAGGTTTATTTATTCAAATACTATTTAATTAATTATTTTGAAGATTCATTTTATTTTCTTAATTATTTATTATTTTATGTTCATATTTTTATGTATTATTAATTTTTAAAGTTTAATATATTTTAAAATTTAATTTATACTTTAAATTTTTTTATATTTATAAAGTTTTTATCTATAAATTGATATTTTAATTTATAGAAATTTTGAAAACTTTAAATTTTTCAATATATATTCATTTTTTATGATATTTTTACAAACTAAGAAACACTTAAAGAATTTTTTAATTATGTTTTTGAAATAGAGCAAAAGGTGGGAGCAAATTTTTTTTTATTGATTGAGTAAGGATATTATAGGAATTAACGGGGTATGTTAAGTAATATATGATAATTTTTAAATTTTATTTGGGTATGTATAACAAGTGGGGTATATTTAGAGGATTTTGGGATATTAATAGTGGTACTAAAAAATTCCATCAAATCTCCTTGTATTTACAACTTTCATTTATTGCTTTCTTGTATTCAAAGCTTCATTTAAGTTCATTATTGAATATTAATTTGAAGAATGTTTGTTATATCCTAAGTCGTAGACACCTTTACTCTCTGATTAACTCTATTAAATATATAGGATACAAAACTTAAAATTAAAAAATACAAAAAAAGTTATAATAATTTTTAATAACTAAATATTTTATTTACACCAATACATCTATTTATAATGAATATTCTTTTTTACCCACCAAATGATAATGATCATAATATTCTATGTATTATTGAGTAAGTTTATTATGCACTAAATATATCATGATTCATGCAATTGAAATATATTTTAAAAAATTTATTTCTATTATTATAAAAAATTTATATTATATATATTACTAGTACAAAACCCGCGTAACACGCATGATTGATGATAGTTTTGAAATAATATTCTATTATAATTTGTAGGATTTGAGTGAGTATATTTCATCAATTTTATGATTTAATGCATGAAGAAATACTCTATTTTTGTTGTAAATTCATACAAATGAAATTTTGAATAAATTTGCAATATTAATAAAAGATTTATATAATAAAATATATTGTCCAAATTCATGGTTCACTAAAATAAAATATTATTTACAGGGTATGTATCATCATTGCATTGAAACAAAAAATTTTAATATCAATTAAGAGTCTTAGGAACATTATTGTCTCTAAATAAATACAAAATATGAGAAGCAATAATGAGGTTGGTATTACATTACAATTTAAAATAGTATAATACTATATTATAAAATATTAGCAATTTTATTTCTATCTCTCCTATATAAATGAACCAAACAAATAAATACTACTTCTCACAAATTAAATCATAAAACTAAATGCATGCTTTCAAATTTTTGCCTTTTAATGAAAAAATTGAATAACAATCCCTCACCTCTCATGAAAATAGTTACTATAATACAATTCAAGCACATATAGTTCCAAGGTCACCATCCTTCACTATGTAAAAATCAAGGTTCACCAATGAATTCCCACTATATCGTAGCCAACACCAAAGCAGGTAAAAGCATTCATAAAATCTTTTCAATCTATTTCTATGGAAACATACATCCTTATTAACTTGATGTCCAAATTGCTATAGAAAATTCGGCTACAATGCAAATTAATCGTAAAGTTTTCACAAAAAAATATAAAATAGTTACAATTTTACAAATCTGCGAGAAAGTATTAGAAAAATCTGAACCATGCAAATACTCCATAAAATGTAAAACCTAAAAAATTCCCAACCTAAAAATCAGCAGTTACTTTTTTCAAAATGTCAAATAATTTCAGAAATAATATATAAAAAAAATCCGAAAAATATACCTAAATTTTTAATCATAATCCGGGCACATGAGGCGCCACCGTACGCGGGGTAGAAGATGACTGAGTGTCGTGGGGGCGTCGCCGGTGAAGCCAGCCCCATCCTGGGCGGCTAAGGCATCGCGGAGGCATAGTCGGCCCGATCTGGGGCGTCGCCAGTCTGATCTGGAATAGGAGCGCTCCGGCCTTATCTTTTCCCTCCAGATCGATGTCGTTTCAAACCCGACGGGCTCCGCCTCTCTTTCTGCCCCTCTCGCCCATCGCTGTTTACATTCAATCCAGACACCGGAGAAATGATAAGAAAATCCAAAAAGTGAGTAATTAACTAACTGTAAAATTAAATTTTTTTAAAAGAAGAACTACTGCCAAATTAATTTTAAAAAAAAAAGTCAACACTTGTATATTTATCAATACTTGACTGTAAAATTAATTTATTTTTAAAAGAAAAAAAATGCTTACTTGACGAAGTCCTCAAAATTAAAATTTTGAAAAAGGAAACATATGAAAATGTCAGGTAAAATGAGAAAAGAAGTTATTTAAAATGGATAACATTAGTGGGTGGTTAAGAAAAAACTAACTGTTAATTTAATTAAAAAAAATAGATAATTGTATAAATGATGGAATTTTAGAAATTCAAAATAGAGGATTGTGAGGGGTGCCACGTAGGACGAATAAAAACTCTTAAATATAAGAGATTAAGATATTTATACTAAAATATCAATTTAACGTTAAATAACTTTATTAATAACGGACATGAATTTTAAATCTTTTTACCATGATTCTAATCAATAAATTCTCATTCTAATTATCATCGACAAACCAAACGTTCCATTTGCTATTACTTTGCACTTTAAAATATGTGCAGCGTTTAACCAGGTGAGTTAGCTCACCTGACCACTGGACTCCTCACTTAAGTGAGTGACCGATGTTCGATTCCCTCTGTAAACGAATTAAGGGAGATATAATATGATTGGAGACAATTCTTGGGATATTTTAAGATTTGGTGAACTAACTTCTAACTAATAATAACATGAGTAAAAGGCAAAACAGGGAGCAGTGATTTAAAGAAAAGAAACCGCTCAACAAGATAACCTACAAAAACTCCATTAAATCTCCTTGTATTTACAACTTGTGGTATTTTGTAATATTTTAATTTTGTATCATTTAAACTGTCCAAAATAACCCTATTTAAAAAAAAATTTAGCGAGACACAATTAATGAGGATTTTGAATTTTAAATTTGTTTCTCTCTCTTAAGTTTATTTTCAAGATATTCAATCGTACAAATTTCAAAATTTGACTCTATTACTAATACTCTCTCATATTTTTTATAATTTTTCTAACATTCTCTTTTTAAGAAAAATTAAGTTAATAGGTATAGTTCATAATTTAAATATACATCAACTAATTCAAGATTAAATAATCTTATCTGATAATAAGTTTAGTTTTTAGGTTTTAAAATATGAAGATCAATTTAAATTTTTTACAATTCTAATATTTAATCCCAATATTTAATTTCAGTTTTAGTTCTAGCCTTTTCCAATTTTTTAAATTTTCGATTAATCATTACTTAAGTTTATCTTTTGAGTTTTTTATTGAATTATTTTATTTTATTATATTGTTAGTTTATTAATGTATTTAATTTAATATCAGCATTATACATTAAAGTTTTTTATTTACTTTTCAAAAAACTTTAATATTGTAAGTGTCTATAAAAATTAATAATTAATCGAACTTTAAATGTAATAGATGTATATTTATCTAAATATTATCTTAATTTTTTAATGAAATATATTGTATATATATGATATTTATAATTTATATATTTAAATATATATTATATAATTATGACTTTATACTGACTCAAACGCTTTACTAACAATCAGACCCAATCAAATTGGAAAGTATTATGTGTGTTAAATTCAACATTTGTTTATGCTTTTTTAAACATGTGAACTTTAGTTTAATTAGAAAACATAAAACTCTAAATTCTAATCTCTAAATGGACAAAAGTCATAAAACATATACAAATTAGATTGACAAGAACAATAATCATACTAGTGAATTGAGACTCACAAAATAGTAACATTGTCTTTTATTTTGTATATTTAATTATAAAATAAAAAATTAGATAAATATATTAATTTGAAGAATTTTAATTTAAAGTAATATGATAGAATTTGTGGTTTACAGTATCTTATATAAACTTAGTAATTTTGTTAAATTTTAATTTTTTTATTAGAGCGGTATAATATAAGCAATGAACTGGAATTAGTTGTTTTATTAAAGAGTATTCATATGTAGCATTAGTTGTTTTTATTTAAAGGTATATGTTATTTTTACTAAAAGCACTAATTTTGTCTAAATATTAAAATTGTATAACAGGATCAAAGGTTACGATATAGAGTTCGATGGTTGGAATATTGAATTGAGATTGACAAGAAAAACACAATACTAATTTTTTTTATTTTTGTATATATAATTATATTACACATAAAATTTATATAAATTTAGTAATTTAACAATTTTTTATTAGAGCATTATTAGAATTAGTTGTTTATTAAAGAGTATTTATATATTGGTATGGAAATGTTTGTACTGATATATTTAATATTCTAAAATTTCCCATTCAAATAAATCTATTACATAATTTTAGATTAGTATTTTTAGTTATGATTAGGTATAAGTGGCGGTATAAGTGAATTGAAAAAATAAAAGCATAACAACAGTAGCTAGTGCTTTAAAAAAAATCAAACACTACATTCGAATAAGTTTATTATATGATTAATTCTATTATAACATTTCCATTTAAATATCTTTGTTACAATTAGTATTTCTAATTATAATCAAGACTCGATAGTTGTATCGTCATTGGACTGAGCAATAAGAGTATAAAAATATTTGTACTTATAAATTTAATATTTTAAAATTTAAGTGTATTCATTATGATTAGTATATCTAATTACGATTAGTGTTCGACAATGGTACTGGTATCAGTGAATTCAATATTAAGAGTATAACAACACTAATACGTTTAAATATAACCTTTTTATTTCTAAATTTAAAAAATATATATTTTATATTTAATTTTATTATTATATTTATATTTAAGCATCATAGTTATAATCAGTGTTTCTAGATAGAATTAGGGCTAGATAATGGTATTAACGGACCAAGTTCTAAGAGCATAGAAGCATTATAGATTATAGTACTTATTAATATAAAAAAAATCTCCATTTAAATTGTTTTTATTATTTCAGATTTAATTTAGATTTTATGGTAAGATTTATGATTTAAAATTTATATATAATGGTCTATTAAACTAAAATTCATAATATATTGATCCTATTTTTCCTCATATCTAATTATTATATAGGTAAAACATAGTGATATATATATATATAATATTTAAAAATTATATAAAATATATGTAAAAATATAATTAATATATAACAAAAAATGATACTACTGTTTAAGGATAATCTGAAAACATAGAACGAAGAACACATAATTTATTGACCCAGTTCACCTGAAAGGCTACATCTGGGGGCGTACCAAGCCAGGAGATTGTTCCACTATATTTGTGTATGAGATTCATTTATATAGGTTACAAACTATGGTTTACATGAATATAAGATACATAATGAAATGACTAAACTATCCTTCTAGTAAATACTTTTGATGAAGGCACATAAATGTAATTTCATTTAACACTCCCCCTTGTGCCAAATCAAAAGGATGGATGGTGCATGAATGTTGACTCGATAAAAACCTTGCCAAGTAACATCCATATAAGAAAAATAAATCTTGGTCGAAGGGAAAATGAGTTGCAACGCACCTATGTTAAGACTCCCCCTGAAGTCTACACCTCTCAACAGATAGGTACATCTATCAAGTGAGCTCAGAAAATTTACACATCGCAATTCTTTAAGATGTTTCTCAAAGTTATCTTGGACAATGATTATGTAAATAGATTAGCCACATTTTCTTTAGAGCTTACTTAAATTACCTGAATCTTGAGCAAAGATTGTTATTGCATGTTATAGGAAAACTTCGGTGATATATGCTTTATATTACCACTTGTAGAAACAGTTTCATCTGTTTAGTGCATGCAATATATAAACATATGATCTTTAGTAATAGAACTCAAATCATTGATTCCTAGAATGTGTGATGAGAGTTTACTAAATGCACTCACAAATTGCTTCGTGTAAGATACTAATCTCTAGATAGCTTAAAGAGATAACTATCAAAATTTTCTTAATTAATGTCCTAGATATCACCATGTTTCTCATGGTAAATACATAATCATTTTGAGAACGTTTATGTGGTTAAGATATAACCAACACTAGTAAAACCAAATAACATATTATTTGGTGTATAAGTGTATAGGATAGCATTCAATATTTTCTTAAGTGTTGCAATTTCATTTGCAATCCTTTTCAACATTTATATAGTAAATAACATGCCCATGTCAATGATTTCTTTTAAGCATCAAAGTACATTCTTGACACTATTCAAATGATATTGTGTTGGTCCTGTAATAAATGTAGTTATTAAGTTCATTGAGAAAGTAATATCTAGCCGAGTATATTGAGTTAAGTACAATAATGTGCCTATTGCACTTAAACGAGGAATTTCAGTTCCTAATATCTCTTCGTCATTTTGCTTTGGACGAAATGGATTTTTCTTTAAATCCAAACATCGGCCAATCATGAGAGTGCTAACAGAATGCATTTTGTCCATGTTAAATCGCCTGAACATCTTTTGGACATATGCAGACTGGTGGATAAGTATTCCACAAACTCAATAAAATTGAGTTTTCCCAAGATCCTTCATCTCAAATTCAAAATTCAATTAGTTTCAGGATATCTCTTATTTTATTAAGAGTACCTATGTTCATCCATTAACATAAGTGTCAAAATCACAAACCCAAAACTCATTTTTCTTTATAAATAAGCAAGGGGCATTGTTCTTTATTTTTGTAACCTTTCTCAATCAAGTAGTCACTTGACTTGGTTAATAGAAGGTCATCAGACACTTTCATATATATCTCTAAATCAAGATCCCCGTTGAGATATACAGTAACCATATTCATAACCTGCATTTCCAATTCTTCGGATGCTACTACGCTAATTAAGTAGTAGAACGTTATAATGTCTATAACACAGTATGACTCCTTATAATCAATTCCAGAGCGTTATGAGAAACCTTACGCTACAAGGTAAGTTTTATATCAGGACCATATATTTCTCATTACGCTTTATGACAACGAGTAATTTATGTCCAACAGGCTTTACACTTGGTCGGGCTAGCACTACCAGACCAAATACCTGTCATTTTGTCATAGAATCAAGTTCTACCTGGATTGATTCTTGTATTTTGGCCAGTTTGCTCTTATTGAAAATCTACAACTGAGCTTGGTTCGATTTTATCGTGCTCTATATTTTCTTGAGCAACATAATAAATATATACATCATTAATCTTCGTGCAATGTCTATCCATTGATCCATATGCACTCTCATAATCAATAGAGATTTTTCATTCTCTGGAATCATATTAAACATCGGAGCGTCCTCTAGTAATGATTCTTGGACATAACTATAAACAGAGATGATCTCATAAGATGTATTTTCGATATTGATGATCGATATATTTAATTGTGCCACACCTACCATTCTTTCCTTTGGGTGGTGTCGATCGAACCAGGTAACCTCCCCCTTTTCCTTTTAGGAGCCACGGCCTCAACCACACTTCCACTAAGTATGGTTGCAACACATTTTCTATGGTGTTGTGCCCCTTATTGGGGACTTCTAACCTTACAGACACATTTGCAGCTGATATGTATGACCTAGTCACTTTAGCAATATCAATGAACGAATCAGGCATCGAATCTGTTACGTTCTGGACATTTATTATTTTACATCACTTTCTCATTGTGAAGTTTGGTAATCAAATGAGACAAAGTAAGAATCGACCACGATACTTCCTGTCGTTCCCATAGAAAATTCTTTTTCTTATCTCCCCCTAACGACGGGAAGACTGTCTCATTTAAGTGACAATCCGCAAATCTAGCGGTAAATAGGTCGTCTGTCAAAGGTTCTAAGTAGCGGATATTTGTTGGAGATTTATAACCAACATAAATACTTAATCGTTTCTGAGGACCCATTTTAGTGCGCTGTGGGGGCGCAAATAGGCACATGTGTTGCACAACCAAATATGCGTAAATGTAAAATATCAGGCTATATCCAGTTACCAACTGGTACGCAGAAAATGGTTTGTGAACAGTGGGTCTGAAACGTATAAGTAAAGATGCATGTAATATTGCATAATCCTATGCAGAGATAGGCATGTTGGTGCGCATAATCAGTACCTAACCACCATTTATTTTCTTTAGATGGTGGCTTATGCGAGACCATTTTGTGTAGCACATGGGTATCAAGATGCTTTACATTGCCCTGAAATATATGCAATAATCATCAGATGTTTTTGATGTAATAATGTGATATTGTGATTAGGGTGGTGAGCCCTAAGACATGCACTTTGTGCTAAGAGTTTTGCATGCATAATGTCTTGTGGACAGTAAAGTGACATGTGACCTGTATGTCAAAGTATAATCCAGTACCATAAAATACTTGAATCATCCGCATTCTGGATTAATCAATCCACAAATATCATCATTTATCTTGTGTAAGAATGAAATATTTTATTTTGTAACTTTAGCATAAACAGGTCTCAATGTTACTTTTGCTAAAGAGTAGGCTTTGCGGAATGAGTGACTTGCCTTAAAATTTTATAATGAGGCAGAGTGAGATGTAAATAATATATCTGGTGCTTCAGAAAATAAGTAGTGCGACAATGTAACGACAAGATCGATATCATGCATTATATCAATTTTCATCTCATTTCATTTGTCACTCTAAAAATAAGGACGTAATGTGAATTCTTCAACATTATGAATTATTATACAAAAGCCTATATAAATTAATATCACATAGTCCGTTAGTGATAATATATTGTTCAATAATTTGAATAGTTGTGAGGTACATCACACTAGATCGACATCTTTGTTCCTTTAAAATGTGTTTTCTTTCACATTTATTTGATGTATTAAAATTTCATTCTCACAGTGTATTTATAAATAACGTTGGCACAAATATTTTTAAAATTATACATGGCTCGATTAGCTCTTAATGAATATGGAGCTTTTCTGATTTCAACAATTGTCTCATTAGACACTTTTCATTGTTCTTTTTAGAAATCTCAAATCCTTTTGAGTTTCAATATAAATAAAATAATTTACTTTTCATTTATATATTTTTTTGTTTTGTAAATGTATCACTATACATCATGATAACTTAACTTTCGAACCATATATACAAATCCAGTACTTTTGAATAAAATTCAATGAACCAACGTCAATAAAGCTAATGTCTCGCATCAAAATCCAACTCAAAATTCATCAATAGTCTAAATAACTTTAAAACTAAAATGAGTATTTTAAATAAATGAGGCATAATGCCTTTTCAACACTCTTGAAGTATGAGAAATTTATTAGCAAAGTCCATGTTGCCATTAAAATTTAACCTTATGAGGTTAATATGGTGGGTATCTTGTACTTTAGATTTTCTATATCATTTATAGTTGTTTGCTATAATGTGCTTGCAATATAATTTGATTTGGTATATCACTGCTACACGTGGTGTATTATTCTCACTTTCGTATGAAATAGTACGTCATGTCCCATTTTCTCTTGGGTTCTTTCCATTGTTCAATTAATCAAAATAAGTCTTGAGAAATTACTTTGTCCCAACAGACTTTAAAAAAGAAATTGTGTCATCCACTTGAGCTGCTCTTTGTGTAATAGGGCATTTAAGGCCCCACACTATTCTTTGTGTAATGTAGGACCTTTTTCGTGTAAAATATGGTCAATATATTATATCAATTTAATTTAACTTTATTAGACAGTGCTTTGTCTTTGGCACCCGTGGATGATTGATTTTGGAAACATAAATTCTTTCCTTGAAAGTGCGAGTAAAGGCACTCAGTTCCTTTTGAGTCCAATACAATATAACCAGGTCGAGTACGTTTCACCATTTATTGTAACACAAGGAAGAATATTTATTAAATATGCAAGCATAACAATATATAACTTTTTTTTCCAAGAATGTATTCATTTGAATTAGATTTTGAGACTATTGGTCACATATTTATCGATGCTTTGTGAAAATACTTCATCACATTGATTTGTAATTCATAATTATCTTCCATTAATTTTCTTTATCATGATTTTTTTTAATAGTGAATATTTATTTATAACAAATAAATAATCTATTCTGCGGCAAACAATTCTAATTATTGAAAATTAAAAGGATTAAATCTATTTACAATAGACAGATACCAAGTCCAGAAAATGTACAGAAATACAAATTAACAAAAATCAAAGGGCATAACTTATGCTCAGCAAACCCATTTGCTCGGTACATCGATATCAGTAATCAATCATGTATAATAACCAATGTAAAATTCAAAGTAAAACTCAGCATGAAAATGAGTTAGCTAAAATATAACTTGCAGCCAATATTTAATGCAATAATGAACGAATTGCATACATAAGCATGTGAACATCCATTTGACTCATTTAAAAGGGGAGTTATAAACCAATTTACCACAGCAGAATAACGTAAGTAAATAGCAGGTGCACAGTCCAGAGACGAGCAATAAACACCCGTTTACTAAAAAATCCTTGTTGCTTGTGCCCAATTAATACTAAAATGATATTTCAAGGGAGCCATATAGCAACGCTAGTTCATCCATTATATCACATGCCAATGCATTCTCGATTCTCAATTAATCATATTTAACAATTAGCACACATATGCCATCAACTATCCACATCAATCATCCCATAGAAAAATTAATTTTCACAATTCCACTACATAAGAATAGCAGTGTATGGCACACTCATGTGGCCTGTGTAATATTCATGCTTACAGTGTAGAGTTATTCATGATTTTATGCATAGATGAACTTCGAAAATCTTAGCGATTATCATATGGGAGTGCCTGAAAAAGAAATAATAAGAAATCTGACCTGATATTCGTGAATATCAAAATAAACTGCTTACTGCACTTCTCAAAGTTCCATTGACCCGAAGTGAACATCAAAATGATGTTCTGCTTACTGCGCGACGCTGTAATCAACCACAAATCCAGCAACACTGTTTCTGTCCGTCGCATCTCGCTGGAGCCGTAGCAGACCGGATTCAAGCCGGAGTCATCGCCTGAGGATTCGCATCGCTGGCCTGGTCAGCGCGAGAAATGCGCCTTGGTGGCGCAGCGGTCTGAGATGGATTGCGACGGTTTCCAGACGCGGCCAAGGGGCGCTATCTTCTTCCAGTCGGCGGCGATTGGCCGAATTTCGTCTTCAAATCGTCGCACGCTTCGCGTACGGAATCAGAGGTGAGCGGTTATGGCTGTGGCCATGTATGCAGTGGTGTATGGTGTCAATTTTCCGAGTTCACAGCAAGAGATTGAGATTCGGGAAAATGTAATTGCATAGTAAATTGGGGATTTAGGATTTTCCTTGAGGCAGCATAATTTCGGATGATTTTGGATGAAAATTAACATGGTAGAAGAGTCGTGCTGATAACGTGTTTAAGGATAATTTGAAAACATAGAACGAAGAACACATAATTTGTTGACCCAGTTCACCTGAAAGGCTACATTTGGGGCGTACCAAGCCAGGAGATTGTTCCACTATATTTGTGTATGAGATCCATTTATATAGGTTACAAACTAGGGTTTACATGAATATAAGATACATAATGAAATGACTAAACTATCCTTCTAGTAAATACTTTTGATGAAGGCACATAAATGTAATTTTCTTTAACAACTACATATTTATTTTAAATTTTTGTAAGTAATAATTATTGAAAATATGTTATTGACTATATCAACGCATTTAATGTGTTATAAAAAGAAGATATAATGATGGAGGAAAAATATGAGATATTATGGTGGAGAGAAAATAGGAGAGTTTTAACAACATTATTAATTTACGAGAAGCCAAGAAGATTAAGAGTAATCAAGTAAGGGTTCATTTTGTTCGTAAGATCTAAGATAAATTCAATTATTTTATCTAATTTGATGTTTGGTTTAATGGACAAAGACCCAAGACTAATAAAAAGCCCAAAATAAATTTTTAATTATCTTATGAATGAAAGAGATATGATAATAATCCATTATTTTTATCTTTACTAAAATACTCCTCTTATATTGGAAAAGAGAACTATAATTCACTTTATTTTTGTTTATGATATTGAGGACAAAATTATCAATTGCATATTTTTTTATTATTAATCTTACAATCCAAATATTCAAAATGAAATTATCTTACATTACTAATTATCTTAATCCATCAATCCCCAAAATATACAATGCCCATACCAATTTTAATAACTAAATATTTAATTTAAACCAATTCATCCATCTATAATAGATATTCTTTTTTACCCACCAAATAATAATAATCACATTATTCTATTTATTATTGAGTAAGTTTATTATGCACTAAATATATCATGATTCATGCTATTTAAATATATTTTTAAAAATTTATTTATTATATTTATTTTATACAAAAATAACAATTTAATTTTACATATTTTTCACCATGATTTTCACTTATGAATTCTCATTCTCATTCTCGGTGAAAAACCAATCATTCTGTTGGCTATTTACTTTACATATAAAAATATGTGCTGCAGAATTTTTTTTCACCATGATTCTTACTCTTGAATTCTCATTTTCATTCCCAGCGAAAAACCAATCATTCTATTAGCTATTTACTTTACACATGAAAATATGTACTGCAAAAATACTTTCGTCATGATTTATACTCGTGAATTCTCATTCTCATTTCCGGTGAGAAACCAATAGCTCTTGACTATTTACTCTGCACATAAAAATATGTGTTGCAAAAGTGTTCTCTTCATGATTCTCACCCGTGAATTCTTATTCTCATTACCGGTGAAAAATCAATCGTTCTATTGGCTATTTATTTCTGCACATATTTTTATGTGCAGCGTTTGCAGTGTCCTGAAAATGAGTAAAAGCAGACCGAATTCCTACAAAACCATTAACAGCTTGACCCTTGTTTCTAAGGGCAAAACTGGGAGCGTCAACCGGGAGGGGAATTTAAAGGAAAGAAACCGCTGGACAATCGGCATTGAAAATCGCAGGAGAAGTAGGGAAACTAAATAGTCTACTCAAGTCGGGGAAAGAAGAAAAATATAGCCTTGGAAGTCATTATTTATTTTTTCTTTGAAGAGAAGCAGCATGGATTTGAATTTTCCGGCACCGGAAAATGGGGGTTTACCTGCAGTGAAGGAGCCGGAGGAAGCTACGGAGAGTATACCCAAGGTTTTGGGTTGTACGGTGAACGGAGAGGAGGAAAGGGGAGTAAAAGAAGTATATGGTGACGTTGAAAATGGAGAAGAAATGGGGGTTAATATTGAAGAGGAAAAGGAGGGTAAATTTGTTGATGGCGAGGGAATGGAAGAAGAGGGGAAGGCGAAAGAAAAGGGTAAATTTGATGACGGGGAGGACCTAGAGGTTAATAAAGAAGAGGGGAAGAGGGGAGTAAATGAAGTTGACAATTGCGAGGAAAAGGAGATTAATATTGAAGAGGGGAAGGGGAAAGAAGAGGGAAAAATTGATGATGGAGAGGAATCGAAGGTTGATAAAGAAGAGCTGGAGGGGAAAAAAGAGGATAAATATGCTGATGGAGAGGAACTGGAGGTTAATGAAGAAGTGGGGAAGGGGAAAGAATGTGCTGATGGAGAGGAACTGAACGTTAATGAAGAAGTTGGGAAGGGGAAAGAAGAGGATATATTTGATGATGGAGAGGAAGCGAATGTAAACAAAGAAGATGGAGAAAGGCTGGAGGTTAATAAAGAAGAGGGTAAGGGGAGTCTGGGTGAAGAGGAAGAGGGGAAGGAAAAAGGGGTGAGTGATATGGAGGAGGGTAAGGAGGTCAGTAATGGTACTCTTATTAGGAGGCCTTCAACAAGGAAATCTTGTCAGTTGGCCAAAGAGAAGCTTGAGAAATTGGGTGAGGAATCTTCTGAGGGGGAAGATAAGAGGAGGGATAGGAGAGGTCGGAAGAGAGAGAGGGATGTACTGGAAAGTGAGGAAATAGGTAGTGAGGCTGGGGTGCAAGAGAAAAATGAGGAGAAAAACTTGAAAAGAAAGAGGGGGAGACCACGGAAGAATGGAGTAGACCAGGAAGTTGAAGGAGGGGCAAATGTGGGGGAAATAGGAGGAAGAAAACCACAAGATGTAGTGAAAAGTGAGGAAATAAGTGGTGAGGTTGGGGTGCAAGAGAAAAACGAGGAGAAAAGCTCGACAAGAAAAAGGG
>JAPKLY010000910.1:52002-103059 GCA_026898435.1 Prunella vulgaris
AACGAGGAGAAAAGCTCGACAAGAAAAAGGGGGAGACCACGGAAGAATGACGTAGACCAGGGAATTGAAGGGGGGGCAAACCTGGGGGGAATAGGAGGAAGAAAACCACGAAATGTAGTGAAAAGTGATAAAATAGGTGGTGAGGCTGGAGTGCAAGAGAAAAACGAGGCGAAAAGCTCGACAAGACAAAGGGGGAGACCACGGAAGTATGGGGTAGACCAGGGAGTTGAAGTGGGGGCAAATGTGGGGGGAATAGGAGGAAGAAAACCACTTAGTTCTAGTATGGATAAACAGGATGAAGTGCTGATGTCCGAGGGTATGACAAAGATTGAGAAAAATGTAAATGGTTTTGGAATTCTTATATTATTGTTGTCAACATTTTAAACATATTCATTTCTTTTTGTATTTTCTTATATTTGGTTAATTTTATTGCTTGTGGCTGATTTTACAGAGGGGGGAGAACACTTGTCACCAGTGCAAGAGGAATGATAAAGGGAGAGTTGTACTTTGCACCAAGTGTGGCAGTAAGCGATATTGCGTCCCTTGCATGACTAAATGGTATGTAAATTATTGATGGCCCATTAATATGAATGAATCTGAGCTGTGACCTTATGTGTTTTATATAGAATGATTGTTGATGTTGCTTCTGATTGGTAAATTTAGGTGCTGAAAGTTACTGAACTTGAGTTTCAAACATGGGTTATGCATTCAGTATTCATTAAAACATCTCTAGTTGTTGAACAATACTTCTCGTAGACATTTAGTAATGGTGAATCTATTTAACTGAAAATAGTTTGAACTAGTTTTACAGTGTACAGTTCTTTCCACTTTATGTGTTCTGTCTCTCTCTCTCTCTCTCCATATACGAGTGAGTTTCCAGCTATGGCTAAACTTGTAGGACTTTCTATCTTTTACAGAGGCACTTTTATACCCACTCATACTTTTTCTTTAAGTTTGTAATGCATCTTGGACTCATTGTCTAAAGTGAATTATTCCCAGGTATCCTCAGATGTCAGAAGAGGCTTTTGCTAAATCTTGCCCTGTTTGTTCCAACAACTGCAATTGCAAGAATTGCATGAGGCTTGATGGGCCAATCAGGGTTGGTTTTGTTGATTATCCCTTGCTTTTATTTTCCTGTTGGATTCATGTCTACTGTTACCTCTCTCATGACATGCTTTGTTTTTCTGATTGTATGTTTTTGTAATTTGCTTGCAGCGCTTGAAGAATATGCCATTGAATTTTAGTGATGAAGAAAAGATATGCTACTCTAAATACATGCTGAAAATTCTTCTACCCTTTCTAAAGCAATTCCATGAATGGCAATTGGTTGAGAAGGAAATGGAGGCTAAGATACAAGGTATTTTCCTTTGGGACTGAAGTAGTATGAGTGGTCAGTTTTTGATGTGAGCTGAGCTAATAAGGGCTTATTAGTGTAACCTCTACATAAGCTAAGATAGTGTGATGGATTAACAAATCACAGGCTTTTATAGTTTTTTTTTTAAAATAAAAAACATAACATTTTTTTGCTGAGAAGGGATGAGAAAAGATCAGCACCATCTTTAACTGCACTGCCCTGTATAATTTTTTTGATAGAAGTGTTTAAGGATTTTGCACTTAGTTTGGAGTTTGACGCATTCAGTTACTGATCTTTTAGGGTCCAATCTTGGTGCTTATATAAGTAAAAGGGGCCAAAATTTATGGGGTTTGCCACAGCTTTATGTTGGTCTATTTAGTTCGAAAGAAATATGATAGTAAATGTGAGGGACAACTTTTCCCTTTTACTGTCTGTCTTTTCCCTAATAAAATAACTTGTGTTTCTTATAGAAAATGCTATACAGACCTTGAAATTGATTTCATAAAGTATGGAGTACTTTGGAATTTAGCAGTTGGTAATAACTAGACCAAATTCATGGTAACAGCTGAAACACTTCATGCTTGATTAAATATTAGAACTTCAATAACATGCACAATGACCTAGATAGAAGTTATCCTACCCATTTCATATAAAAAGTTCCTAATCTACAGTTTGTTTAATCAGGGATACCAGTTTCAGAACTAAAGCTGCAGCAATCATACTTTGAGGTGGATGACCGAATTTACTGGTAAATCTTAGCTCACCTTTGTTTCTTTATATTGAGTTCACTCTGCTAGTAAAAGTTTAATTTCTCTCTGGAAATTTCACAGTGACAACTGTAAAACTTCCGTTGCTGATTTTCATAGAAGCTGCCCAAGGTGTTCCTACGACCTGTGTCTCAATTGTTGTCAAGAGCTTCGGGAGGGACGTCTTCAGGGAGGTGGTGAAGAAGTGGTCAATCATTATACTAATTACTCTCTAGATTACTTGCATGGAATTGGTAGCAACGATATTGAGAATGAGCCTTCTGCTGTTTTTGAAACTATCTCCACTAATCTTGGAAAGATAACATCGGAGTGGAGATCTGCAGAAAAGGGTGTCATTCCATGCCCACCCCCATCATTAGGAGGGTGTGGTGAAGGAAATTTGGAATTGAAATGCATATTACCTGATGATTGGGTCTCTAATTTGCTGTGTCGAGCTGAAGAATTGTCCTGGAAACATGATTTTGAGAACTTGCCTACAGAATTTGAGGAGTGCTCGTGTTCGGACAGTGATAAATTGCATAAAGCAGCTTGTAGGAGAGATCCAATCGACAATCTTTTGTACTTTCCAAAAGCTAAAGACCTTGCAAATGATGATTCAAAGCATTTTCGATGGCATTGGTCCAGAGGCGAGCCTGTAATTGTTAGTGATGTACTTGAGACTACATTTGGTTTGAGCTGGGAGCCTATGGTTATGTGGCGTGCCTTTCGACAGAAAACGAGCAGTAATCATGAAGTAGTTTTAGGTGTAACTGCAATAAATTGCTTGGACTGGTGTGAGGTCAGTTTTCCATTTTCTTTAAATAATACGCTAAATGATATATTTACTTGCATGCTCTATTTTCATTGAGGAGAGATACGAGATGAATTTGTAATACTAGTAAAATTCAAGGTAAATAGAGGAACAGAGAAGAGGCCAAACAACAAAAACAAAAAAATGAAAAGGAAACTAGAAAAATATGATTTTGGTGGTGTAATGATTTTTAACTTTTTACTTGACTTATAGTCACAATAATCTCATAGTGTCTCCCATTTTCAAAGGCCATTGATCTCAACTTTCCATTTTGCCTCCTTAACTAATGAGTTGGTATCAAATACTCACTTTGATATTTCAAATCTTCATTTTTTCATCTTGTACAAATATGATTTACGTACAAAAATATCTTGGGAAGTGATTAGTTCACTTTACCCATATATATAAATATAAGTTATATAACATTATCTCCCTTTCAACAATTGTATACCAGTTACTTTGATCCTAAATTATATAAACTAATCAAATATGTTGTTAGCTAACATGCATATGCTATTATAGTGGATCGGTTTTGCTATTGATGTCAGTCATGAGTTGAAGTTATATGCCTCACAAAAATAGTAATTCTTTTTTGTTATTGTGAACCTGATGAAACCGGTCAATTTTACATAAAAATTGATCTGAGTTTTTTTACTGATCAAACATTATACTTGTACATAAATGAGAAATATATGCAGTCCGATAAAATTGTAGGCTTTTAGAACTCTAGTCTTTGCATGAAATTCATATAACTTACTTTGATTCTATTCATTTTATTTAAAATCGTACATCAGAAGTTACCTACAGAATGCTCCCCCTTCTTCATGTATATTGGAGATGTAATATTCCAACTTCTATGTGATACCTTGTTGGTGTGTTTTTGTACTGGTTTATTTCTGATAACTTACATCTTTTTGGTATCAATCATGGAAAAGTGAGTATTTTTCAATGAAAAGCAGGTTGACTTAAATCTCCACAAGTTCTTTGATGGGTATTCAAATTGCCGGTCTGATGGTCACAATTGGCCCGAGATACTCAAGTTGAAAGACTGGCCTCCAGCTAACTTGTTTGAGGAGAGGTTACCACGTCATGAGGCTGAATTTATCAGTTGCTTGCCTTTCAAAGAGTATACGCATCCTCGCCTTGGGTACTTAAACCTGGCTGTTAAACTGCCCCCGAAGTCTCTGAAACCAGATCTGGGGCCAAAAACATATATTGCTTATGGAATTGCTCAGGAATTGGGACGAGGAGATTCTGTGACAAAATTACACTGTGATATGTCTGATGCAGTATGCCCTCTTCTTTGAATTTGTGATGTTTGTTACCCTCTTGTACTTGTCAGGAAAGGGAAAAAAGTTATTCTGGCCCATAACTTCGGGGGTTGTAAAAGAAGGACATAAAGTTTACGGGCCTATTAATTAAGGACATTATGTTTTAATTTATGTAAATGCAGGCTAAATTGGCCTGAATTAGCTCAACCTACATTTACATAAATAAAATGTATTGTCCTTAAATTACATGCCTGTAAATAAAATCTTTATTACGTAAACCCCGAAAGTTGGGCCTAATTTTATTTTCCCTGTTAGGAAAGGAATGGGTAACAACACCTCTTTCTTCTTTTGTGGGCTCTATTGCTGGCAGTTCTTTTATCATAATTCTAAATATTTTAAATGTCCTCTAGGTAAATGTGTTGACACATGCAACGGCGATGACACTCAAACCTGAGCAGCTTTTGGCCATAAGGAAACTGCAAGAGAGTCATGCCAGACAGGATGAAAGGGAAATAAAGCAGATGTTAAATGGAAAGGATGAAGAGAAGCAAAATGGTGAATATGGAATATTCAGATTGAACGAGGGAACTTGTTCATTGAATCTGAATGGATCTAAGTTACATAATGAAACCAATAAACTGAGGGCTTGCAATCTTGCGAATGGAAATAAAGTTGATACCTCAGACGAACAACTCTTTTGCACTGATATAAATAGTGAAGAGTCTAGTCTCCTAGAGGAAACAGTGAAGTGGAATAACGAGCCCGAGATAACAAAGGATGATCAACAGAATTTGTTGGAAGCATCCAAAGCAGGTGAAATTGGGCAAGCAGAAGAGGACAGTGCATACATTTCTGGAAATTTGTCAGAGAGTTTTCAAGACCCAGAAGGTGCTGCTTTATGGGATATATTTAGAAGGCAAGACATTCCAAAACTAGAGGATTACTTGAGGAAGCACTTCAAGGAATTCCGGCATACCTATGGTAGACCATTATCACAGGTAATTATTAATTTGGGAAAAAGTAGTGTGTTTGAAGGTTAAGGAAAAAGGAATGTGCCATGCTCTTTGGTTTCAACGTTTAAGGACTAAGATGGAGAATAATACTACTTAAGTTTTCATCCTTACAAGTCTCAAATTGGTTTATAATGTTTTTTTGAAATCGGTTTTCGAAGTCCAGGGGATTTTGATATCCTAATAAACAGTAAGGTTTTTGTGTTTGTTTTGAGATTTTAAGCTGGTTGAGATTTACCTCTATGCCAAATCAATGTAGGATTAAATGCTTTTGTAATTTTATGTTGTTGGGTGATTGAAATCATTGGATGATGTGAGTTATTATATAAATATATTAAAGTGTAAGGAGAGAATTGATTTTAACAAAAAGTATGGTAGTAGGTTTATAGGTGGCGTGGTTTTGGATTCTGATGTAGAATTGGATTTATATTTGCAAATCATAGAACCAGTTTATAAAACCCAAAACAAACTTCGACAAGGTGTCTGCATCACAAAGAATTCATTTTGCTTTGCACCCTCATCTATGCTAACAATGGTTTTCTGCAGGTTGTCCATCCTATCCATGATCAAACAGTTTATTTGACCATGGAACATAAAAGGAAACTCAAGGAGGAATATGGTTGGTCTTTCATCTTAATATATAGAAAAAGGACTGAATTTTAGTTAATTTTGTTCGTTCTTTTTCTTACACAGGAATCGAACCATGGACATTTGTTCAGAAAGTAGGTGATGCTGTTTTTATACCTGCTGGCTGCCCCCATCAAGTTAGAAACTTAAAGGTGGTCTGGTTTCTTAAATTACTGTTGTTTAAGTTTTACATATAGCATGCTGAGTGTTCATTGAATTTGAGTGTTTGGAACTTGACAAAAAAAGGGGTAAATTCTGCCATTTGATGAAAGAAAATGATATAGAATTCTTACAAAATGGAGAAACGTTACTTTCCTAAACTTTCACAAAAGACACCTAATGATGAGAACTTTGAGAGAACATATTCAATCAAGATTTCTTCTAACTTGGTTGGTTCAGAAAAGCAACCCTCCACCTACTTATAGGCTGTGAAGATCTGATCTGAGCTGTGAAAAACTGGCATATGTACTATTTAACACATTCAATAATTTGATGCTATAATTTTAGCATTTTAAGTTTGTTTAACAGATCAAGGTGGAATGGACTTATCGATTGAAATGAAATTAAGCACAGTAGCTTATTGTTAATTATTTGTTTGGAATTTTATCCCCATTCACATTCAATGATTTTATACAATGCAATTTTTTGCATGAACTATCATCAATTGATATAAAATTAAGCTTTTGGTTAGTTTCTTGTTTATTATGTATATGAACTTTTTTTCCACTCATATTTAATGATTTTATGCAATTATTTTAGCAATTTATTGGACCTGCATATTGAAGATAGTCATCCTGTATTACTTATAATTCCTGAAATATGAAATGTTTGTGCAGTTTCTTTTTTTGGTAGAGTTGATACTTACGTTATACAAAGGATAATTGTTCTTTAAACATGCCTTAAACCTCATATGGAATATGAAATTACAAAGAGAATAGCTACCCAGATGAAATGTGAGGGGTTAGGAACTAGAAAAATGTTATAGTTGATTACTTCCAAATTATGTACTAAGATAAAGCCATAAAGGATAACTAGGTATAGAATAATCTATTTATGGTGCCTCTGGATTTCTATTTTGAGATGGCTGGAAACGTTGAAAACTGTATCTCTCATCTATTATATAAAACTGATACATGGTAGATATTTCTCTTGTTTAGTGAATATAGTTCTTACTTATTTCTCCATAGGGTTTGCTTGTAAATTTTATGATTATACTACAGCAATTTCTGCTTTAATTTCAGATGCAAATTCTCACTAGTCATAAATGGTGATATGGTTTGTAAAATTCCTACTCTTTCTCTTATTTGCTTTCCATACTAGCTAACAATAATTGTCCTTTCTTTTCAGTCATGCATAAAGGTTGCACTTGATTTCGTGTCACCAGAAAATATCCAAGAGTGTGTTCGGTTGACTGAAGAATTTCGTGTTCTTCCTCAAAATCACAGAGCTAAGGAAGACAAGTTGGAGGTGTTGTTTTATTCTTTCATGTGCAATATCCTGAATCATTGCTTTCCACTAAAAAAAAAGGGATGAAAAAACCCGACCTTGTTGTGCAATATAGCCTCATATGCAGTTAAATTGGAAAAGAGCGTAGATAACTAGAAAAAAACTGCATGAACTGGGTGATTTTTTTACTTGTTCAGAAAAAGAGAGAGAGGTGAGCTTTTTTGGGAATCTGAGTGAAGTAAGGGGCTAGTTCGTTCCATTAAGAAAATAGAGAAACTTAGGTGGTTACCATGGGCTAGAGGCAGTAACTTTACAGTTTACATGACTTAAAATGAACAACTTATCAGATCAGGAAACAAAAAATTAACGCAAAATGAATTTCAGAGAAATATTGCCGTACGCAAGGGATAATTATTCAGATCCTAGAAAGTAGAGGTAGGTGGATCATGGATGGCCTTTTCTTAGAATCATTAACTACATAATAATCAAATATGAATAAAATGGTCAAATTGGTTGGACTGCTAACTGGTTGCTAGATTGGTCTTGTTTTTAAAACACCTGTTTGAGCCTAAGCTTAGTATGAAATTAAACATATTGTGTGTTTTCTTGAATTTTTTTTAATGAACATATGTGGATCAGCACTTTTGTGTAGTAGGATAAATAGAATTTGTGTGACACAAGGCTTATTTGTTTTCCAGTTCTCTTCGTGTGTACATTTAAAATGTTTTTGTCTTGTGAATATGACCCTCGGGATAAAAAAAGGCCAGTTCATAATCAAATTCAACTCTAGAATTTATCCTCTCAAGTTTGGATGTTGTATAGGAACATAGTTTCTTATTGCTAAGATTATCCATAACAGCATATTCTTAATACTATGCATGTGTGCACAAGCACTAGAAAACTTACCATGCATGAAAAAATGAGTAATGAATTTGAAAATTAAATCTTTATGTGCAGGTAAAGAAAATGACTCTTTATGCAATAGAACAAGCTGTGGAGGATTTGGAGGGTCTGCCGAAGGCCAACTAGAAATGGTTTGCTTTCTTACTGTATACTGTGTGTTTATTACACCTGCTGCAAATAAGGTCATACAATCTTTTCTTTGTTACCGTTATAAAATATAAGCTCGTGTGCATTGAGTAGTATGTTTTTGAGTTGTTTGTTATGCATAATTATAAGGCAACGACAAAGTTAGGAATGCAGAGAGCGTAGATTGAGAGACGTATGCTCTAGAGAATCACTTTCATTTTGAATTACTTTTTGAGTGATAGAATCTTGTCAAGTTTTGGTTGGATTATTTATCTTCTTGTTTTTAATTCTTCAATTAAAACACAACCCAAAGGTTAGAAACTGTTGTAAAAAACTGTGTTGGAAATATGAACTAAGGCTGGTTATGCTGATTTGGATCGAATAATGTAAGATGTAAGGATTTGAAATCAAATTACTAAATATTAGCACAAAATGGTAGTGATGTAATCATATTAATATCTTGGATTTGCTACCATCGACTTCAAATCTTTCAAGGGTCTATCTGTGTCAAGCATTTCTTTGCTTTTACGGGTCATAATTATGTGTCCTTTGGCAGGTATCGATGGGATTGAACTCATTTGCAGGTCCTACTCTCGGCATTTTATTTCGTTTGCGTCGTGGAGTCATTGTTGTAGGATGTGTTTCTCATCAAGAGGCCCTGTTTGTTTAATTGGTTTAGTTTGTGTAGTTGTAGAACCATCTAGCTACATTCATGTCTTGGGACTTTTAATTTTGAGTTCAAATTTGGTTGCATGCAACATCTAAATAGCATCCGGTGATTTTCAGCCTTGAATTATTTACTGACCTGGTTCCTACAAGTTTTATGGTGAACTTCATATACTGTTTAGCATACTAAGTATCTGTTTTCGACTTCTACAAAAAGTGTAGAACCTCTCATTTTTTATTTAAGTTGGTAAGACTCAATTTTTTTTTTAAATGTTTTTAATAGTTATTGAAAACAGGCCATAAATATCTATATTTAGTAATTTTAAGAAAAGTGACACATTAATCAATTATTTTTAAGGTGTGCTCCTGTGTCCGCAGAAATTGAGCCACAACTCAATATTCGTCTATCCACACTAAATAGACTTGAAATGATAATATACATCATGCAATTTATAATATTTTTTACTTTTATGCATCATATCTATTTTTTGAAACATGTAAATAAAACAATTAATTGTGGGTGAGTATTATTCTGAAGAAACCAACTCAATCGTTTGGCCTATTCCATGACAGGGGTTGATGCATAGTCTACCACGAAAAGAAAAATCAAGTTAAAAAAATATTTTGAAGATAAAAATAAGTACTCCTTTCATTTCAAAATAAATGTCATTTTAGCATTTATCACGCATATTAAGAAATATTATTTTAACTAATAGCAATGCATTGAAAAATGTTTAATTGAAGTTGATTGTGTGTTTTGGGAAAAAAAATCTAAAATAATATATATTATGACAAAAGTATAAAAATTAAAGTGACGTATATTTTGCAGTGAAGGGAGTATTATTTTCCCCTGAACATTACGTTTTATTTTAGGTCTAAGAAGTTTAGAAGATGTATGGACGATTTCAGGCTCATTGATATATACTGAGACACAAATCTTGAGCAATGAAAAATGTCACAACACTAGATCATGCATGTGTGAAGCAAATATGGCAAGACATGAGTCTGAAATATCATTTATTTCAATGAAGATTAACCTTAAGGGACGAAAAAGAATACACAAAAAGTTGAATTAAATCATAAAAATATCACGTTTCATGCCAAACCTCAGAAAAAAAAATTGGAGCTGATTTTCTCTTTTATGGAAACTCATGGTACGAAGGAGCCAATCCTCATCCCCGTCCTCGATCAGGCTTCAGCGTAATCGAGGCTGGAGCAACACAGCCATCTCTTGCTATTGGATGGTGTCTTGGTCAAAGGCACATTATCTTTGCTGAAAGACATCTTCTCGCTGCTGAGACGGGGCGAATCACGGCGCTCGTTTTCGGCACGTTTCTCGTTCCTGGCCCGGTCGAAGATGACCGAATACTGGCCCGCCGCGGCCGGGTTGTTTACGTCCCATGATCCAAACTTGGGCAGTGGATTATTGTTCATATTCACACAAATATTGAATCAAGAAACAGGGGAAGGGGGGAAAGATTGAGATTTTGTTTCAAAAAACCTGAATTTCTCCGACCATAAAACAGTGGGGCCCCTCCTCTGATCTGTGTGGCCCGCCCCCTTCGCTTCTCTTTGAATATGCATGCATGCATTCATTCATCGCATAAATTGTCTAAATATAGGACTGCCATTCCGTGTAATTTGCTTGCACTATTATTCAAGGAAACATTGCCATATATTTTTTCAAAATATTGGGCCCATATAAATTAGAAAACTGTCGATAAAAATTTACTTGTGCTTTTTTTTGTTCAAGTATTATTGTTATACATATCACAACAAGTATGTATATTCTTTATCACTATCATGCATAAATATTATTATTATTATTATTTGAAAATGAAGCTGTTGAATAAAATTGTTGAAATCAAAGAAAAATAAGAAATCTAAAGAACACCAATTTTTACGTGGTTCGATCCAATAATGATCTACATCCACGGATGAGGCATCTCTCTCACTAATCGGTCGAAAAAGATACAAATTACAAGAATTAAATGGGAATTGAATCTCTATCTTAGTTTCTGAGAATTTCTCTGTGTATCTAATATCTATATCTATACATATGTGCGTATATATATATATAGATATATGTGAGCCCTAATTAATGCTTGTGATCGTAACCAACCAACAAGAAACTGCTATAGTTACAACCGAAGATGAAAGACGATCAGAGCCCAACGGTTTTCAGTTTTGATTAATAAAAAAACTGCTCGCCAATTGCCCAAATGGAAGTTTAAACTGCTTACTAACTGAGTCTTGGTTTAATTCTTGACTTGGAATCAGTAATCCCCTTTCACATCTGCTGATTTGATAACATGTCCTCAGCTGAGGCTGTGCCGTCAGCCGACTTCATCATCTGTAGACCATTATCCTGATCACCATCATCCTGACAATCATCCTGACCATCATCCTGACCCATCAGCTGACTCCCTCAATTGACCCACTCAGCTGACATACCAGATGACCTCAGCAGACTTACTAGATGACCTCAGTAGACTCCATCAGATGACCCCCCAGCAGACCTATCAGCTGACTCTCAGCTGATAGTATTAAACTCAATTAACATCAGTATCTTGCTCATCTGATCTTTATTTCACTTTCTTTGCACCCATAACAATTCTCCACCTCAAAGTAAGTGAGATGTCTCCACTTAATCTTCTCATCATAGTAGAATTAAGGCACATCCCAAGATTGTATCTTAACCAGCTCCGAGCAATAGTTGAATTTTGAACTAGGTATGACTTTAGTGAGCATATCAGCAACATTGTCATAAGTTGAAACTTTTTGAATTGTGATCACCTTCTTCTCCACCACATCTCTCACAAAATGAAGCCTAACATCAATGCGTTTGGATCTTTCATGAAAGACCTGATGCTTAACTAAATGAATGACACTTTGATTATCACATTGCACAGTAACTTCATCTTGCCTGATCCTAAATTCTCTGTGCCCTTCAGCCACATAGCCTCCTTCACTACTTCTGTCACTACAATGTACTCAACTTCTGTGGTTGAAAGTGTAACCACAGATTGTAGTGCAACCCTCCAACTAATGGCTGTGCCATAGAGTGTAAACACATATCTAGTTAGAGACTTTCTTGTATCTATGCCTCTAGCATAGTCTGAATCTACAAAACTTTGTAGAGGTTACTTGATATCTTGAGTCCTCTCAAACAATAATCCCAAGTGTGATGTACCTTTCAAAAATCTCATTATCCACTTGAAAGCTTCCCAATGTGCCTTTCCAGGATTAGCCATAAACCTGCTGACCAAGCTCACTGCATGAGCAATATCAGGTCTGCTGCAAACCATGACATACATTATGCTCCCAACTCTATTTGAATAAGGTATCTTGTTCATTTGAGACTTATCTTGATGACTCTTGGGACGTTGATCAGCTGTGCGTTTAAAGTGTTGGCCAAGAGGAGTAGAGACTGATATGGATTCATGCATATTGAATCTTCTTAAGTCTTTCAGTATGTAGTCCTTCTGAGTTAAGATCATCGTTCCAGCTGCCTTATTTATGATAATATTCATACCCAAAATTCTCTTTGCACTTCCAAGGTCTTTCATATCAAAGGTTGAACTGAGCTTATCCTTCAATCTTTGAATTCTTCCAAGACTTTTGCTAGCTATTAACATATCATCCATATAAAGTAATAGATATGTAAGTACCTCAGAGCCTTGCTTTTCCAAGTACACACAACTGTCATACTTGCATCTGATGAAGCCGATTGATATCATGAAGCTATCAAACCTTTTATACTACTGCCTTGGGCTTTGCTTAAGTCCATACAATGACTTCTTTAGCAAACAAGCATTTCCTCCATCTTCTGGTAGTATAAACCCCTCTGGCTGCTGCATATAAATGGTCTCTTCAAGCTCTCCATGTAGAAATGTTGTTTTTACATCTAGCTGCTGTAACTCCAGTCTATCTTAATTTACCTTAGACAATAAGATCCTTATTGAGCAGTGCTTCACAACTGGTGAGAATACTTCATCGAAGTCAATTCCTTCCCTTTGAGTGAATCCTCTTGCAACTAATCTTGCCTTATATCTGATCAGTTCCTGACCATCTGCCCCAATCTCATATTTTATCTTGAATATCCATCTTGAGCTGACAACCTTCTGCCCTTTTGTTCTATTCACTAGTACCCAGGTGTTGTTCTTTTCTAGTGAATTTAATTCCTCTTTCATAGCTGAAATCCACTGATCTTTATCCTTTCTTGTCACTGCATCAGCATAGGTTTGAGATTCTTGATACTCTACTTCTTCTGCCATAGATAAGGCATATGAGATCATATCAGCCTGCCCAAACCTGATTGGTGGATGAATGCTTCTCCTATGTCTATCTCTAGCCAGACTGTAATTTCTCAAATCTTGACCCTCTTCATTGAACTTTCAGTTTGATCTTTAGAGTCACTATCTCCTGATGCATTAGCCTGATCTTCTTGAGAATTTCTGCTATCAGAGTTGTCTTGAGCTTGTTCTTCATTTTGACTCCTGGTTGTAGGCTCCACCTCAACCAGTGTTTGTCTAATTATGGGGTTATCATCAGCATCTTGAGTATTTTCAGAGGTACCATATCCCATAACTTTCTCATTGAAAGTCACATCTCTGCTGACAATACATTTCTTGTGTCCAGTTTCAAGACACCATAATCTATAACCTTTGACACCTTTTGGATATCCCAGGAAGATGCATTTCAAAGCCCTTGGTTCCAGCTTATCTTGCCTCATGTGTGCAAAGGCCAGGTAGCCAAATACCTCCAGATTATTACAATCTGGCAGTCTACCATACCAAAGTTCATTTGGGGTTTTAAAATCAATAGCAGATGAGGATGTTTTGTTTATCAAGTAACATGCAGTATTAACTGCCTCTCCCCATAATACTTTAGGTAGTTTAGCATCTGACAGCATGCATCTGACCTTCTCCAAAATAGTCATGTTCATCCTCTCAGCAAGTCGATTTTGTTGAGGATTTGAGGGAACAGTCTTGTGCCTTGTTATACCCCTTTCTTTGCAGAAATTTTCAAACTCTTCTGACACATACTCAAGCCCATTGTTAGTTCAGAGATGCTTTAAGGATCTGCTTCTTTTGTTTTCTTGTTCAAGAAGCCATTCCCTAAATTTTCCAAAGGCTTCACTCTTCTGCTTCAGGATGATCACCCACACCTTTCTGCTGAAATCATCAATGATAGTCATGATGTACTTTCCTCCTCCATGTGTTTCAGTTCTTGCTAGCCCCCAAATGTCAGAGTGTACATAATCTAAAGGAGCATCAGTGTGATGTTTCCCTCTTGGGTAGGGGTGTTTCTTGGATTTTCCCAATACACAGTGATCACATAAATCTAATTTGATTGTTCTTGAATCCCCAAAAACCTTCTATTTTGAGAGTTCATTCAACCCCTTTCACCAATGTGCCATAACCTCTTGTGCCACAAGATTGCATCAGAATTGCTCATAACTGCATTCACTGATCCAGTGACTGAGTTACCAATTAAAATGTACAAACCATTTACCTTCTTGCCTTTCGTCACAGTGTTGTTATCCTTGGTTATCAGTATGAATCCATTCTTTGTATTAAATTCATATCCAAGAACATTAAGTGATGCAAGTGAAATAAGATTTCTCTTCAGCTCAGGTACAAATCTGACATTTTGTAGTATCATCTCAGCACCATCATGTAATCTCAACTTTATTGAGCTAAAGCCTCTGACTTTGCACATCTGATCATTCCCTAAGAGAACTGAACCACTATCAAATTTCTTGAGATCCCTAAATAAGATTTCATTGGGACACATATGAAATGAACACCCAGAATCTAACACCCAATATTCACTCAGTTTGACATCAGTGACAGCTAAAACCTCAGCACTATCATATCCTTCCTGAGCAGCGATTGTGACATCAGCCTTTTGATCCTCTTCATACTTCCTGGATTTGTCAGGACAATTCTTCTTGAGGTGTCCCACCTTATGACATGAGAAACATTTTCTCTTCTCCACAAATTCACCAGATTTACGGCCTTTAAGATTCTTTTTCTTCTTTCCTTGGAACAGTTTCTTCCCTTTCTTGAATTTTATATTCAACCCTTCATCTTGAGTTGTGTTCTTCTTTTCAGATTGCATTTGAAGCGCCTTTGTTTTCAATGCATTCTGAATATCTTCAGGGGACATCTTCTCTTGCCTTCCAAATAATAGAGCATCCTTGAAGTTCTCTAATGATTTAGGTTGAGAATTCAGTAACATCAAGGCTTTATCCTCATCATCAATCTTGACTTCAAGATTTTCCAAATCATCCACTGCTTTGTTGAACTTTTCAAGCTGTTCAACCAGATCCCTATCTTTTTTCATTTTGAAGGAATGAAGCCTTTGCTTCATAAATAACTTATTGGTAACCGACTTTGTTTGATACACATGTTCCAGCTTGTTCCACACATAATTGACAGTCTTCTCCTTGTACACCTCTCTCAGAGGTTTGTCCACCAGGCACAAGACGATTATGCTATGAGCCTTATCCAGAATCTCCTGCTTCTTTGCAGGTTTTGATGTGGATGATGAAGGTCATTGATCACCTGGTTTCAAAGCATTTGATAATCCATGGTGTGTGAGGAGAGCACTTCACCTTCCATAAACCAAAATCATTAGCCCCTGTGAATTTCTCAAACTCCATCTTCGTAGAAGCCATGGCAGTAGATTTCATCAACAATCTCCTTCTTCCCACAGACTGCGCCAATTGTTGAAATCAAAGAAAAATGAAGAAATCTAAAGAACACCAATTTTTACGTTGTTCGATCCAATAATGATCTACATCCACGGATGAGGCACATCTCTCACTAATCGATCAAAGAAGATAAAAATTAGAAGAATTAAATGGGAATTGAATCTCTATCTTAGTTTCTGAGAATTTCTCTGTGTATCTGATATCTATATCTATACATATGTGCGTATATATATAGATATATGTGAGCCCTAATTAATACTTGTGATCGTAACCAACCAACAAGAAACTACTACAGTTAAAACCGAAGATGAAAGACGATCAGAGCCCAACAGTTTTCAGTTTTGATTAATCAAAAAACTGCTCGCCAATTGCCTAAATGGAAGTTTAAACTGCTTACTAACTGAGTCTTGGTTTAATTCCTGACTTGGAATCAGTAATCCCCTTTCACATCTGCTGATTTGATAACAAGTCCTCAGCTAAGGCTGTGCCCTCAGCTGACTTCATCATCAGTAGACCATTATCCTGATTTCATCATCTTGACAATCATCCTGACCATCTGATTAGGGTCATAATTGCATCATTTTACACCCATTTCTATATGGTTTTGATGAGTTTATGTTCATATTTGACCCTAAAATGATACACTTTGTGCATTTGACCCCTTGTTGGCAAGAAAGTTGTGTTTATAGGAAAAATGAAGCAAAAATGTGAAGGGACGAGCAAGTTTGATAAATTTCAGATTTATTAAACTAATTCAAACGGTGGAAATGATATACCATGTGAAAGAACTTGAAGAGAGGGTCACAACGCAAAAGGAATCGAGTCAATCGAAGTTCTAGAGCTCAAGATATGAAGAAAACAAACTTGCCCCAAAAACTGCAAAGGCCCGCGAGTACTGAGTCTCGTGAGCCTTCGACTGTCGATCCAGGGACTTGGTACGCTACTTCCTTCAGCTGGGCACACGACTGCCTTCAGCTGGGCACACGAGTGGGGCATTTTTATGCATTTTTAAGGGTATCTTCGTCCTTTTGCGCGTTTAATGAAGGACACTTTGGTCTAAGCATTTTGGGCATTATAAATACCTCAAGGATCAGATTTTCAAGCACTCCTTCATAATTCCATCATTATTCTATTTTCTTAGATTAGTTTAGAGAGAGAAGTAGGTAGTTTCCCATTAGATTAGAAGTTAATTTCTTACTTCTTTCTTCCATAACTTTTGATCTACCCGTTGGATTGACGATCCGTTTGTTCCATTAGCTTAGTCTCATTATTAGCTACGTTTCTATGATTCATTTTATGTTTTTGAGCTTTGGATCAAGACTTAGCATTTGGAGGTTTGTAGCTTGTATTCAATTTCTTCTTCATATGGTAAATTTTCATTCAATTCTCTTGTTTTAGTTCATAATCATGATGTGTAGATTCTTAATTGTTGTTTTCCATTCCCAATTAGCCATGCGCTAAACTCTTGTTGCATGGTTGTATGAATACTATGGTGTAATTTGGTTTCTTGTTAATCCTATGAATGATTAAGTGATCTTGATGGATTAATTCTCTTAATTAATGATTTGTATGAATGTTTGGTATTGCCAATTGGATGTTTAGAGCCTAAGTGGATTAGCAAGACATGAGAATTGAGCTTATTTATGAATGTTCTTTATTGAATGTTGTGCATGCCAAGTGTTTGATAATTGGCTTCTATGACCAATGAGTATTGCATTTAAGCCTAGACTTTTTAATTAGAGTATTGGGTGTTGTAGAGAGATCTAGACACCTAATAGAGTCCTTTAGCTTGTGTTGTTAGAGAGATCTAGACACTAGTTAAAGTCCTTAGCCCAATTAATACTTTAAGTGACCTTATGAATGCTAGAATGGATAGGACACTAGGTGAACCATAGTAGGAGTACTTCCATGCACACACATCCCACATTTGCTCATCTTGTTATAAGGTGATAGTTAGATTTACTTTGCTTGTTGAAGTAGATAGAATTCAAGACTTTTCTTGATTTCACTAGCTATTAACTTTTGTAGACATTCAATGCTTGCTTGATATATCATCGTTTTTCTGTGTTCGATATTATAACTTGGTCATCTTGCCACGTCTACAACTACCACATACACTTGCGTGAGACACGATTTTGGCAAACACGTTTTTAGCGCCGTTACCGGAGAAATGATCACTTTGTTAAACTTGTGATGTTTATTTACAATCTTTTCTTTCTTTCTTTGTTTTTCTTTAATCATTCTTGGTGAGTGTTGACACTTGCTTATTTTTGTAGGAGTGAACTCAATTGAAGATGGACGGATACAACCATGACTCATATTCTCCACAAGACTCATACCCTACTAATTCATACACTTATCAACCTTACCCACATCCCCGTGCACACCTTGATCGAGTCTTTTTGCTTGAAAAGAGTATGAAGAACATAATGATGATGATGTATGGGAACCATGCCCAAACTCCACCACCTCCACAAGAGGACCCTTATTCTCCTAATGCATATGCATACAAAGATTCCTACTCTTATGAGGATTCATATTCCTACTCTAATCATCATACATATGAAGATCCATATTCCTACACTCAACCCATTCCTACGCCTTTCCATCAAGAAGAAACTCCTCCTAGCTATTTAGATGAAGCTCTAGCTCAAATTCTCAAGCACTTGGAAGAAATAAGAATGGAAGATGAAAGGCACTTTGAGGAGACAAACAAGAAGTTTGATCAAATTTGCAAAACTCAAGGTGACGAAATCAAGAACTTGGAGTTCCAAATGGAACATTGGGCTAGTATGGTGCGAATCGAGAAATTAGGGCTCCAATTGGAGCAATTGAGCACCCAAGCCAATGAGACGTGTGAGGAGGAAGATGGGGGTAATGATGTAGTGGAAGGGGAAGTGGAAAGTATGGTGGAAGAAGGGAATGTGGAAGATGAAGATGATGATCATCTTGAGGAGATCAAAACTCTTTCTATTCTAGATGTTATCAATGCTAAAATTTCTATTGGTCGTTCTCATGCTTACATTGATTATGAGATTCCTATTATTAATGATGATATTGCTTATAAATTTCCTCATGCTAAATTGATTAGGGATCAAGAAGAAGAGAAGGTTGGACTAGAAGAGAAAAGAGAAGAAAGTGAAAAGAAAGAGGATAAAGAAGAAATTGAGAGTGAAGAGGATGTTGATGAAGAGGATGATCATGGTAAATACAAGGACCTTTATGATTCCTTTGATTTTGATAAGAAGATTGTGTTCAAGAAATTTCCAATCCTAAGTGTTTCACTAATTCTCTTTATGATTCCTTTGATCATGATATTAATCCTCTTATTAATGATAATGAATACAACACTTCTCTTGTAGAAATTGATAGGAATCAAGAAGTGGAAGAAAAGGAAAGAGATGATTCAAGAGGAGGAAATGAGAAAGAACAAGAAGAGGTAGATGAAGGCCCACTCATGGACTTGAGTATCATTGAAGAAAAACAACAAGATGAAGTGAAGGATGAACTTAAGGAAGAAATTAGCATTTCTAAACCCTTAAACTCTTTCACTTGTGCTTTAATTGAGAATGTTGTTTATTGTGAATTTGTCTTGCCTCTTGATATGATTGATTTTAAGATTGAATTAAGAATCCTCTTGAATATATTTGATAGTAGGAGATGGGGGTGGATTGGTTTGAGAAGAAATAAAGAGAATTATGCATGTGCTTACAAGTATAAATTGAAAAGGAAAGTAGGTGTTTGGGGTAGAAATCCTACATGTTTTCTTGAATTTGAAACTTTGAGATTGATGTTTGATGGGAAGAATGATAAATATCCTTGGTCATTTAGCTAACATTGGTGTCGTCCGGCTAGGGGACGTAAAATTCAAGCGCTAGATGGGAGACAACCCATCCTTGAAAGTTTCTTGCTTATTAGGGTTGCTTTGTAGTTTAGATAATGTTATTTGTTTTGATTTGCTTCATATGAGGTAGTGTGTTTTCTTACCTTGATTGGTGCATTTAATTTATCATAGTTTGGGGGTGTTGCCTCTTGTTATATATGGTGATTTCTTGGTTTAGTTGAGTTTATATATGCATTGTTTGGTTATTGATTCATTGCAAATCCTATTTTCATCACTCTTTGCCAAACTTTTAGGATCCTTGATCTGAAAAAGTTTGGGGGGGGGGGGTGTGTGTGTTCGTTCTTCAAATTTTGGATTTACAATGATAATTGATGAGATTTGTGAGCTTGAGAAGGATGTCTTGAGAAGAATTATCTCTCACTTGGCCAAGAAGGAAATTTTCGTGTAAGTGGCAATTCACTCTCCCATTCTTAATCCCAACTCAAGGTATGTCTTTACACTTATCTCTTCTTATTTGCTTCCATTCCTAGTTTTAGTTTGCTTGATTTTAGATTGCTATTTTGTGCTTAAGTGTTGATTCTTGTGGTATTTGCTTTGATTGGTGCATTGCATGATCTTTACTTCACTTTTGCCAAACTTTTTAGACCCATGGTCCAAAAAAGTTTGGGGGGGGGGTGTGTTCGTTTTGTAAATCTCATTGCAATGCTTTGTTTAGGAAGATGCTAGTGTTTCTATGATGCTTTAGACTTTATGCCTAGTTGGATACTTATTTTTGCTTGTTATTGATTGCCATATTGTTGCTAGTTTTGAGTAGTGATGCATGAGATAGTCTAATTGTTGTGTGGATGATATATATAGTGCATAGTTAAGTGTAGTGTGTATATTGCTTAATTCATTTTTGTCTATAGTTGAGTGTAGTGTGCATAGTTAAGTGTAGTTGATTCTTTGATGCTTGATACATGAATGATATATACGTGTTTGAGATTATTTGAGTCTTGATCACCTTAACCCGTGCCCGTTTCAATCTTAAACGGATGACATTCCTTTGATGTGAGATCCACATGGTGCATTTCCACTCTAGAACTTAATTTGAGTCTTGTTTGAGATCACATTTCGTAATGAGTTGTCAAAAATGATTTGAGGCCATCTTTGATTTTATATGAGTCATTTAGCCAAATCATCCATACCATGATATTGAGTCCATAGTTAGCCATTTTGTGCCTTTGACATTTTTCTTTGGCAATCTATAATTGTAGCTTGATTATCCTTCATTTTGAGCCTTATTTTCCCTATGATTAGTGGAGTTTTCATGAGGATAAGTGAGAGTTACATGTGCTTTGAAGAAAGCTTGATGGATGAGATGGTGAAGAAAAGTGAAAGAAACATAAGATGAAGATGTGAAAAAAAAGTGGAAGTTGTGTTGAATGAAATGATGTGAAGAAGAGCTAATGTGTCTAATGTGTTGATGATGTGATGCAAAAATTGCAAAAGAAAGGAAGTGGAAAAATGCTTGAAAGGAAGAAGTGTGAAAAGTATTGTTATGTGGTTAAAATGGTGTTGCAACTTGATCACTTGCAACCTATCTTTGGAAGAGTAGAGATATTCTAGTTAGGTATCTTGACCACTTGCTCCACTAGTTTGCTAGTCACTTCTACCCAAAAATATCCCACCCTTACCAAAGAGCCAACACTACAACCAAATAAAAAGTCCTCTTTGATTTGATGATGAGTTATTTTTCAAGTGGTGGAGAATTTGAGACTTTTATCAAGCCTATGGTAGTGGATGTACTATGTGTGATGTTGAGTGAAACCTCATATGCTTAGAGAGTTTGAGTCATACACTTTCTTGTGAGGATCTTGACTCATTGATTTGATCTTGTGTGCATTGATGTTTATGTGGATGGTTGATGAGATGACACTACATTGTTCAATTGCATGAATTAGGTGATGTACATATGGCATTTGATGTTGTGCTTCATGCTTCATTTATATAATTATTCGACTATCTTATCACTTCGTTGCTCGAGGACGCGCAATAATCTAGTTTGGGGGGTGTGATTAGGGTCATAATTGCATCATTTTGCATCCATTTCTATATGGTTTTAATGAGTTTATGTTCATATTTAACCCTAAAATGATATACTTTGTGCCTTTGACCCCTTGTTGGCAAGAAACTTGTGTTTATAGGAAAAATGAAGCAAAAAGGTGAAGGGACGAACAAGTTTGATAAATTTCAGATATATTAAACTAATCCAAATGGTGCAAATGATATACCACGTGAAAGAGCTTGAAGAGAGGGTCTCAACGCAAAAAGAATCGAGTCAATCGGAGTTCTAGAGCTCAAGATATGAAGAAAACAAGTTTGCCCGAAAAACTGCAAAGACGCTCGAGTTCGGAGTCACGCGAGCCTTCGGCTGTCGATCCAGGGACTTGGCACGCGACTTCCTTCAGCTGGGCACGCGAGTGGGGCATTTTTATGCGTTTTAAGGGTATCTTCGTCCTTTTGCGCGTTTAATGACGGACACTTTGGTCTAAGCATTGTGGACACTATAAATACCTCCAAGATCAGATTTTCAAGCATTCCTTCATAATTCCATCATTATTCAATTTTCTTAGATTAGTTTAGAGAGAGAATTAGGTAGTTACCAATTAGATTAGAAGTTAATTTCTTACTTCTTTCTTCCATAACTTTTGATCTACCCGTTGGATTGATGATCCATTTGTTCCATTAGCTTAGTCTCGTTATTAGCTATGTTTCTACAGTTCATTTTATGTTTTTGAGCTTTGGATCAAGACTTAGCATTTGGAGGTTTGTAGCTTGTATTCAATTTCTTCTTCATATGGTAAGTTTTCATTCAATTCTCTTGTTTTAGTTCATAATCATGATGTTTAGATTCTTAATTGTTGTTTTCCATTCCCAATTAGCCATGGGCTAAGCACTTGTTGCATGGTTGTATGAATACTATGGTGTAATTTGGTTTCTTATTAATCATATGCATGATTAAGTGATCTTGATGGATTAATTCTCTTAATTAATGATTTGTATGAATGTTTGGTATTGCCAATTGGATGTTTAGAGCATAAGTGGATTAGCAAGACATGAGAATTGAACTTATTCATGAATGTTCTTTATTGAATGTTGTGCATGCCAAGTGTTTGATAATTGACTTCTATGACCAATGAGAATTGCATTTAAGCCTAGACTTCTTAATTAGAGTATTGGGTGTTGTAGAGAGATCTAGACACCTAATAGAGTCCTTTAGCTTGTGTTGTTAGAGAGATCTAGACACTAGTTAAATCCCTTAGCCCAATTAATACTTCAAGTGACCTTATGAATGCTAGGATGGATAGGACACTAGGTGAACCATAGTAGGAGTACTTCCATGTACACACATCCCACATTTGCTCATCTTGTTATAAGGTGATAGTTAGATTTACTTTGCTTGTTGAAGTAGATAGAATTTAAGGCTTTTCTTGATTTCACTAGCTATTAACCTTTTTAGACATTCAATGCTTGCTTGATATCGCATCGTTTACCTGTGTTTGATACTATAATTTGGTCATCTTTCCACGTCTACTTCTACCACGTACACTTGCGTGAGACTCGATTTTGGCAAACACCTTCATCTTGACAATCATCCTGACTCATCAGCTGATCCACTCAGCTGACCGACTCAGCTGACATACCAGATGACCTCAGCAGACTTACTAGATGACCTCAGTAGACTCCATCAGATGACCCCCCAGCAGACCTCTCAGCTGACTCTCAACTGATAGTATTAAACTAAATTAACATTAGTATCTTGCTCATCCGATCTTTATATCACTTTCTTTGCACCTATAACAGAAGTACTTTTTAAAATAATGATAGTGAATATCTATAACAGTAATATTAAATTATTATTTTTTATTTGAACTCACTTCACAAGAGACCTACTCAAAATTTTGAGTGTGATATGTTAGAGACTTGGAAGTTTGGGTTTCTTGTGGGTGTATATGAAATTAAAGTAAAATTTTGTATATTGTTTTATTAGGAGGAATTTAAATCAAATTCATCATTTATTTTTACCTTTATTTAGATACCTTTGTTGAAATAGTACCGTGTTGGTCTCTTGTGATGAAGATTCATAAGGAGGAGGGGGTTAAATTGAGCTTAAAAAATTTTAAACTAGAAATTTGATAAATAAATTTTGGCTAGAATACTTCTAAGTACATTGAGAAATTCAAATTTACAAGAGTTTTGCGCAAAATTCACAATTGCAGAGTTTATGCGAAAAAGACAAGGAAATATTATAGCTTGTAGATATAAGTTCTAGTGAGGATTCTCATGCTTTTTAAAAGTCTATTGAGAGATCCTTGTGCAGTGAAATAGTTAGTGTTAATAAAAAACCCTTTAGACACAGAGTCTACGACGGAATGAAAACAAAGTTTACAGGTGTAGGTTCTGAAAAATTTTATGCACAATTTTAAAATAAGAATAATGAATGTGACATTAGGTAAATGAACAAACAAATAAATAACAAAGAGACAATAGTTTATAGTGGTTCAAAGATGTAATTGATTAGTATGAAAATTGCTCCAAATTCATGTGCTTTATTTGCTTAATTTGAATGGATTTTGTGCATTTTTATACCATAATTTTGATGAATTGAACTTAATTGTCGGAAAAAGGTGTTTGTGCTGCTATTTTGTAGGAATTAAGTATTTTTGAAGCAACATATTTATCAAGATTAATTGAGTCAATCAATTGGGCACATGTGACCATTTCCACACTCACACACAGCTGCACGATTCTGCATTAATATCCCACAACCACGATTTCACCAGATTCAGTCACAATACTCCACCATCGCACTCCACTGCAACCTCCATGTTCAAAGTCCTCCGCAACATCCATCTCAGCCGCCGATCGATTCCACATCAACCGCCGTCAACGCCCTTACTTGGCTGTGCTCCGCCCAAGCTATGCCGTGATTCCAAGTGTACGCCCCAACCGCCACAACACCACAGTAAAAGTCACACAAACCCATCATTACCCGGATACTCCCAATCTCACATGGAAGAGCAAAAGTCCCCATATCTTCCAACTACACTCTTCTACCAAGTTCACTACTTCACCGCCCAACTTCTTCTTCCTCATTGCCATTGCATCTTTCAGGAACTTCATGTAATAGAGCATTTTCTTTAAGGCTTCGAAGATGTGTATGCTGATATGGATCTTGTTGAAGATCTCCAAAAACTTTTTGAACTTCTATTGCAACTTTGCCCTAACGAACCTCTGAGGAAAAGGTGGTGGAATCAAAGTCTTGGGCACCCAAAACTTATCACAATCTCCCAGGCCCCATTTTTCTCGTTCCTCTTTAGCAATCTTCCATTTAGGAATGAATGAAATCTCTTCTTTCTTCTTCTTTTCTAGCTTATTTTTTTTCCAAACTCTTCTACTTATTCTTCATGTGAACCATCAGCGCCCTCATCATCAAAATCATCCTTCTCACTTTCACTCACATGTGAGGGTCCCTCACACTGAGTTCCACTTCTCAGTTTTATTGCTTTCAGTTGTTCCCTATGATTTACGTCAGTAGTGGATGAGAGCTTACCCTTAATCTACATTTGCAACTAAGCTACATTACTAGCCAATTGTCACACTTGATGCTCCAAATTCTTGTGACTTTATTACAACTTTTGAACCATAATGTCCCATTTCTCATCCCGATCATTCATTTTCTTCATTAAGAAAATAACAGTATCTTCAATCGAGGGCTTTCCATCGGGCAACATTGCCCCAGGATCAAGACCAGGTGGAGGAATAAAGACAACATTCGGATTCGCATAAGAAAAGTTTTCATACCTTTTGGGAACTGGCTGGTAATTATTTTCTTGGTACCTATTCCATCGGTTATTATAATTATTGCCTTAGTACCCTGATTGTAACTACCCTGATAGTTCTGCTGTTGACCTCCTCGATACTATGGTCTACCCATGTAGCATGCATCCTCTACCTGGTTCAAACTCCTCACAGGCCCTTGCTCTCTAAAACTAGACCCCTGTCTAGCTTTTACCTCAGCTAACTGAATGGAGAAGGATTACATCTTTCAATCACCTTTAGTAAAAGTTGTGAAGATCCTTCCACTTCTTCAACACTAGCTACTTTTCCTCTTGGCTCATAATAAGTAGTAGAACTCTGAGCAATCCCCTCCAGAATGTGGTATGCATGTCCTGGAGAAATGTTAATTAAAGTTCCACCAGCACACATGCATTTAAATGCATCCCGTCATGCCCATTTAGCCCATTGAAGAAGTACATCAAAGTTTGGTCCTCTCTAAAACCATGTTGTGGGCATGAGGCTAGTAAAAGTGATGTTGGTCCCAAAGGCAGGTTTTTAGGGAAGAATACCTTTGAACAAGTCTAGAAGGGGGGGGGGGGGTTGAATAGACTTGTAAGTATTCAAAAACCTTTTTCAAATTATTCGGCTTATTCAGAAAACCAGCAGACTACTTGAAGTAGTCTGATTTTGAAAGTAGTGCGCTGTGAATAGTGCGGAAACATTTTGAATGAAAATCGGCTTTTAGGTGATGTGCACAATTAAGAACAAAAAGAAAACAAAGAGACACAGAGGATTTATAGTGGTTCGGACCAACTGTCCTACATCCACTCTCCTCAATCCAACTTGGACTTGAGGGGCTCTCTACTAACTCACTTACTCACTTACTTACACAGTTTGAGAGTACTACTCTCTTTACAACTTGTCAATGCTATAATTGCAATTGACTTCTCACAGCTTCTACAAAGCTTTTACAAAGGATAAGTATGGATGGTGTTTTTTTTTTAGCGTAAGTGATAAAACTGACAGAGTATTGGATAGCTTAATATGCGTGTGAATCAATACTGAAATTATCACTATTACTCTAATTTATAGGGTCAAATAACTAGCCGTTGGAAAAGACTAGAAATCTGAGATCCTATAATCTCGTATTCAATCAATTATTGTGATTGATTGAATTCCCTTCTTGATTCCCGTCAATCTTCGCGATCTTCAATCAATCAAGTTTGTCCCCTTGATTGATTGATCATCCATTCTGGGAATCTTCCTTTTATGTCGCAAGTCAACCCTTAAAGTTGATTCCGAAGAATCTGGGCCAAGCACAAAACCTCACCTGATCTGTCTCCTCAACTGGTGTATCAGTCTGCTGATACTTGGACCTCAGCTGATGTGCAAGTCTGCTGGTGTGCACCTCAGCTGGTCTTCTTGACTTCGTCTGGATATGTCTTTTATCCATGGTCCTTGTCTTGTCTGCGACGTGCTCTCAGCTGATCTACTAATCTTCTGATATCAGCTGATCTTCTCTTCAGCTAACGGCTGATATTAACTTCTCTGATGATCTGCTCTCGATGCTCCAGTGTCAGCTGCTTAAAACTTCTGTCTTCTAAAGTCGGCTAAGTCCACAAGGTCTCAGCTGGTCTTCTCTTCTATGATAGCTTCGTAATCTTCTAGGCAGCAAGGTAGGTTCCCCCTCACTTGAACCTATCTAATCCTAACTACTCATCAGCTGACTAACATGTTCAGCTGGTCCTATTACAAGCTGATTGGTTTATTATATCATCAAAACATCTAACACAGAAATCCTAACAAGTGAGAACCGCTCTCAAACCTCTCTAATATCTTCATTGCTCCTCTATCTGAACGCACTGATGTCATTCATGATCTTGTGAGTCTTTGTAGGAGGATATCACTTTCTTAGGATTTCTGTGGCCACATGATTCCATGTCCTCATATTCCTTGGTTGACATATGATACTCTACAAAAACTTAGCATTCCCCACAAGGGTAAATGAGAACATACGTAACCTCTTTGTGTCTTCAGACACTCCATCTTTCTTAAACGTGTCTCCCAAATCCTGAAACCACATCAGGTGAGCATGGGGATCCTCACTATCGTCCATCCTTCCTTTAAATTGCCTCTTCATGAGGTTGATCATCCCATAGTTAATGTGTAACTCCTATGCCTGCACCTCTAGCCTAGCTATACCATCATAATACTCATTCATCCTGGACCCTAGAAAATGCCTGATTGGCCTTCCCTCTTCAAATATACCCCTTTGTGGTTGTTGGTCTTGATAGACCGGGTTGTTATATATAGGGTTGTTAGTAGTTTGGTTTTGAGGTGCATGTGGGTAATTTTGCTTGTACGGGTGATTGTATGGTTGCTTTTGAGGGTATGCTAGATAAAGTTGATAATCTTAAGGAAGTGGTTGGTAATTCTGTGGAGGTTGATTGGGTGGGAGTTGGTTTTGAGGAGGGTAGCAATTATGATTATTCTGGGGATTATCAACTCTCTGTCTAACATTTCTCTATACTCCCCTTTGGTTCTGATAGTTCTGGATGTTAGAACCATTTTCAGCCTCATTTCCTGACCCATCCTCCAGAGGAGGCATATTATCCTGATTTCTTGCAGCCATAAACTCCACCGACAGATTTCTTCTCCTCCTTCTAGATGTGATGTTGATCTTAGGGTCAAATGAGTATTGAGATTCTCCCCTCGACCTCGTGATCATACACCTGAGACACAAGAAAGTATATATTTTTTTTATATAAAAAAATTAAATAAACACTCACTTGTTACCTCCCAGGCAACAACGCCATTGACTTGTACTAGTATTTTGCAAATTAACAAAATCCACACACTCAAGAGGAAGATATCATGTAGTATAAACAAGCATATAGATCAAGTATTATCGAACCCAATGGAGGTAAATATAAGAACAAATGTTTATTTTAAAGAAAAAAATCTAACTATGAATTGAAAATACAAGAGGGTTGTGTTCCTAAATTCTAAAAATCACTTAATAAGATAAAATAAAAATTAGAAAGACAACTTAAAACTACGCAAGTTCAAAGGTGGAGATATACTCCGAATATGATTCACTGAACATTCCCTCTATTCGTAGGTAGTTCAACAAAAATCTTATGTATTTTAGTTCACTTATATAGAGCCACCACTTATTTATGCAATTATTTCCTAGACAAAGTAACTACGTTGTTGCCTATCATCTTCCCATCATGTTGAGTCCCTCTAGAGCCCTAATTTGAGTCGTCAAGACAAATTAAATCTCCTAGGGTGGTGAATTAGATATTCCGTTCCAATATGAGTACTAAGTCTAGTTAATTCATCTCTCACTATCATAGACAATAGAGTTCAGGGTTGGTTAATCTAAGAACGTAGACTCTTGGTCGAACATCTAAGCACTTATTAGATTCAAAATCCACATACTCACCTATACTTCTCTTGTGATATTGAAGCCACCCAATGGTCGTAGGTGTTGATAGGCGACCTATTTAGAGAGCTAATGAGGATTAATTAGAATAAGCAAAAAGGTTAAGGAAAATAGTTCACCAGCTAGCTCGACTTAGTCACCATCCACATCATCACTTATTGACAAATCACCTCACTAAGTGAGAAGTAGCTCGCCAGGTAGGTCGCCGATAGTTCGCCATTTACAACGGATACAGATCATCTACAGAAGCTATGTGCTCACCATTCAACATGACAAAACTAAAATAACACGAGGACAAGGAGTTCACCCTACCTATAGTAGGGAACAGCTAGCAGCTAGAAAAGTCATAAAGTAAGGGCATATTAGTCAATTTGACAATGTAATTAGTGCATATAAAGTGGCAAAAATGACAATTATTAGGATACTTGTCATTTAATTAAGCTACTTAAGCTAAAACAATGTCACCTCATCACATGCAAACATATATATAGGTCTCTTGTACCCTTTTTTTTAGATTTTTAAGTTCATTTTATGAAAAATACTTCTGTCTACTTTCTCTCTCTATTCATCTCATATTGCAACCATAATAGATTATTGTTTGGAAGAATCTAAAGAAAGAATTAGCCACATAATAATCCTAAATTAATAAATTCTTCCAACAGTAGGCATGCATTAAATAAACAAAATCAAGCTCAAAGAATTTTACATGAAATTTTTACTCTACAAAACACAATCTTGAAATATAAATTTTGGAATTAAAATTCATAACACGTCAATTTCCCTATCCAAATAGGATATCTCCTAATTTCATATTTTCAAAGTATCAAGAGTTTAGTGCATCACTATATGAGAAATAATTATATGTATTACAGAAATCATCACTGGAAATTTTATAAAGATAAATAAATTAATAGAATAATATCAGCTGAATAGAAGAAAGCAAAAAATCAAACGCTAGATAACTCTTCAATCTCCAATAAAAAATAATCTTAAAACTCTTGAAAAATTGAAAGAAAAAAGTAAAAAAATAAGGGTGGAAAACAACCCAGTACCCCCTATAAATACTAAACACATGCAAGTGCTACTAACTTTAATAATTTAAAAGGGGTGCAAAACGGAACTATTCCTAAAGCCAACTTTCCAAGATTTATTGATAAGACATGTTACTGTTTATCTGACATAGGAGATTTACTTTTTGGATTTAGTACTGTGCTATGAGGTGACAAACACTCTACACACTAAATCCTTGCCTAGGGAGAGCAAATCCCTAAATCAAAACTCAGTTACATTTGCTGGCCAGGGAGATTTGAGAGGCGATCATCTTCTCCAGTAAGTAGAAGTATATACCGGTTAATTTTATGATTTTTAAACGCTGTGGGTTATCTACAGTAGTTAGAAACAGAATAAAACGTGGCTGGTGGTACGATTACGAAAGAGAAATCTTATTTTTGCGTAGGGTTTGATGTTGATTGTAAAGAATTTTTTTGTTTTGAAAATGAGTTATTCCATCTCCATTATCGACGTTTCGAATAGCAATGTGTTGATAGTAAAGAATAACAATGTGTTTTTAATTTCAGGTCTTATTTTTGGCGTAGGGTTTGTATTGATAGTAAAGATTTTTTTTTTTGAAAATGAGTTATTCCATCTCCATTATCGACGTTTCGAATAGCTCTGAACCAGGAAAATGATGTGTTTTTTATTTCAGGTGTGAAGGATGCAGAGGAACACGAAAGAGAAGATGAACAGAGGAAAAATGTTGTATGTTAGTCGGGATAATTCTACGGCTGGTAGAATGGACGAAAGATGGAGCAAAAGAGCTGGGAAACAAAATACAGAGGTTAGTATACCCAAGGATTTAACTGGGTATTGTTGAATTTGGTGTATATTATGTATTTAGGATTTTGGCAGAGACGATGTGTTATTTGGTGTATGGAACAAATATTTAGAGTTCCATTGGGTGGGAATGGTACATTTTAGATGCATGTATAAAAGGGTTTGTGTGATCAGTAAAGAAGGGAAGTTTGGTGGCACTGAACAATGAAGACAAACTGTTAATGGTGCAGCGGTACACAGACGAATACCTTAGTACAATCAGAATTATTATAAGTGTACCAAAGAGTCTTTTCATGTACTGTGGTTATTACGTGTGTACTTTAGTTGAAATTGATATCATATTGTGTTAGAAAGTGTGTAATTTGATTGTTAATTGTGGATATTGTTGCAATTGGGAAATGCCCTAAACTTGTAAAAGATGTGTATTGCAGATAAATGGGGTGGGTAATGTGTGAGTTCAAGGATGCAAATAAAGAATAAACCATGAGTATGAATAAACTTTGATGGTTGGGTAGAATATATAATAAGATTATTGAGATGGTAAATGTGGATGATGTGTATTGAAAGGGTAGTATGGATGTGTTCAATTGCAATGACATTTGTATGTACTGTGGTTGATGAAGTGAAATGGTGATCGCAAAACTGAATAGAGGTACAACAGATACAAGAAATGACAGTTCCACACAATTGATAGGTAAATCACGAGCAGTTTATTCTTTGATAATATGTGCATCTCACATCGGCATAATCTATGATAATGTGTGAGAAGTAATTCTATGACCGTGCGTAGAAAGTGTGTGACATGACATATTTATAAAATTATGCCCAGCACGATGTTTGATGTACATGATTTTTTAATCGCCATATGTGCAGTCACCACAGGTCATTGACGCATGGGGGGTCCTATTGGAGGATACGTACAAGTATACACCTCAGCAGGGACGTGTGTTGCTGTTTTCTTCAGCGTGCTTGGTAAGCCCAGTTACAGATACTCCGTCACAATATATGTAACAGAACATCTTCTGAGTACATAACATAAACATGAATACATGTGCAGGAGCTGATTTTGGCTAACCGTGATGGGCGCAAGAGAAACCTGAAAAAGTTGTTGGACGATCGTTTGGATAGTATTGGAATGAATGATATACTACTATTTCCATTGATCACAAGGGATCATGAAGATGCTTCATTGTCTACGGGAGACCACTGGACCATGTTAAAGTTGGACATGAACATATGCAAATGAAGTTTCTTTAACCCAACGAGTCCACGAACGAAGCATACCCGGGACAGTCACTTGGAAAGGTCAAAAATTGTGGTGAGTAGTTGGCTTAGTTGATGTGTTGTGTATGATAAGATAAATGTCCTAATATTCAATTCACAGTTAACTTATATGCATCATTTCTTTGTATAGGTTGATTACGTGGTACCGAGGTTGAGATCATTATCACAGCTGTCCCCGGCGAAGAATGACATATTAAGAAATATTGTCAAAAGGCCTGTAGCAGTACCTTGTTTGCAACAGGAGTCTGACTCGGTAGGCTGTGGGGTTATTATTTGTTTCATAATGGAGGCGGAGATGACAAACAAGATTCCAACGAAAAAAGTATTCACAAGCGCTGCAGTAGGGGAATATCGAAAGAGAATGGTGGCATGGTTCATGGATCCCAATAATATTGAGCCGGAATGATGATGTAAGAAAAATAAATATTCTAAATGAACGATTCTGTTTAAATTTTATTTAAAATTGGTATGATTAGACCACATACAATATTTGTTGAATTGTGTCACCACTTTGAATTGTGGCATGACATCAATTTATTATCTTAATTACGCATGTTATCATTCCGTGGGAACAAATTTTTTAGCATGAAAATTTGCAAAGGTGGCAAATCAAACATGAATGTGAAATAAAAAAAACGAAAGGGGTGAGAGTAGGGTTGAGAATAGGGTTGTAAACGAATTAAATATTTTTGGTTCGATTCGACATTCGAATTCGAATTTTAATATTCATATTCGAAATTTTAAGATTCGAATTCGAATACAAATATTCGATTCAATTAGTAATCAAATACGAATACAAAATTATGATATTCGATTCGATATTCGTAAATATTCGATAATATATATATAAATAAATAAATAAATATATATTATAATACCTACTATTTAATAATATCCCTTAAGCCCATTATAAATTTAAAAATTCATCTATATTATAGTATATAACAAGGCCTAAAAAATCTTGGGGCCAAAATATATTAAATGTACCTCAGGCCCAAGTAAATGAAATAGAAGGAGTCTTACTTAATTGAGGGGATAACAGGCGTACAATCTAAACCCTATTTCAATGAAAAATCATAACCAGATCTGCCGCATTCCTCTCTCGTCTCCTCATCTCACGGTATAGAACCAGATTTGTGCTACACACTCTTCTTCTCTTCACTCTCTCTCACCGTCGTCCCCTCATTTCCACTCTCTCACCGTCATATGTTGTCGTCTTTCCTCAGTCTTTCTCACTGTGTCTGTTGTTGTTTTCACCGCTCCCTCCTCCCAGTCGTCTTCATCCCGCTAGTCGTCTTGAATGTAGTTAATTTATTTTCTTATCGTGTAGATTTTGCTTTTCTGTTCTTTATTTCCTCAACCAAATACGAGCATTTGGATGTAAAAGAGAAGTCATAGTTATGATTTCTTCGTAGACCATTTTTATCGATATTTGTATAGACTATTTGATTTTCATTTCTTCATTCGAAATCTGGCTGATTTTTTTTCATTATCTGTTAGTCTTTTTAGCTATTTAAATTATTTGGAGAGGGGTAAATCTGTTATATATTTTTTCATAATGTTCTTTCTTAATTTTTTTCCCAGCATAGCTAGATTCTTGGAGAAACATAATTGTTTAGCACCATTGTTAACCTTCATCCTTCTGAAAAATATAATGTAAAATAATTTGTAATTGTTTTAATTTTGTGTTGATTTTTTGGATAATTAATCACCTTATATCTAAAAAAATTAATAAAATAAAAATTCGAATCAAATACTCGAATCAAATCGAATAACTCGAATATGAATCAATATTAATATTCGAATAATAATCGAATACGAATACGAATATTAGAATATTTTCAGGAATACAAATCTAATACAGTGACATTCGCTTCAATTCGATTCGTTTACAACCCTAGGTGAGAGTAGTTGACGGTTTATCCATATGAGGTTAGAAAGTGAACCCCTTCAGACATATTCATGAATTCAATGGAGTGGTGAAATAATTCAATGATCTCTTGTAGCCAGTCATGTAGTTGGTGATAATCATTGAGCGAGAACGACAATTGTTCTTGCTTAAAAGTAAATAAAATATTAATAAAAAAGGATATGTGACGCAGTAGGGGAAAAAGGATATGTGTATTATCCTTTATTGTTTATCCATAATAATCATTTAATCAAACTATCTGAGAACTGCCTCAAAAAGCAAACAATAAAGGATAAATTATGGATAAACAATAAAGGATAATACGTATACTTGGTGTGTTATTCACAGTAGGGGAAATCCCAATTTCATTTAATCAAAAAGCATCAAACTTTAGCTATAAACACTGTTAGAAATATAAATAAAAGCCCATGGCAATTAGAATTATAGCACATTTATAATTATGAAACTGTTATTTGAGACAATCTATGACAAAAAGCCTAATTGGATGGTTCGAATGTACGCTCATATTACATACCTACCATAAAATTATGTGGAAGGAGTAATAAATGAAAAAATCAAAAGGTAAAATTGATTGGCACGAAGAAGCCTAAGGGGATGGTTCGAATGTACAATCATATTACATACATACCATAAAATTATGTAGACTTGAGGAATAAATGGAAAAATCGAAAAGCAAAATTGATTGGAACTAATGTGCCTATATTTATGGTGCCTAGGAAATTGGTGTAAAGACTACAAATAATGTGTCTATCTTTGAAGCGAGTGTTGTACGAGATTGGTACTAATTCATAATTTAATACATTTTGCTATTAGTTGATGTAGATATGAGAAAAATTAAAATGACAAAGGTGTTCCGACTCCTTGATTTGAAATAGTGTTCTTAAATTTAGAAGTAATGGACTTAGCAAAAGTGTGAGGAATGAGATAATAACGGCGAACAAACAACTTTGATTTTTTTTAAAAGGAAACGAAATTATTGCAAGTAATATATGTTCGTGACACAGCAATTACAAGTGCATGGGTTTATTGCTCAGAAGTAAGCACAAATGACAATACATGGAAAGTACACCATATTTTGTACTGTAACATGTGTGAATGTACTATCGTCTATTCGAGTGTACTAACGTTCAACATGTTGTACTGAATTACGAGGGCAGTGGAGAGCCCTATTATATGACCGTTGGCCAGAGTCTGCAAAACTAGCCGTTACATTGACACATCAAATATCTGGTATATTCTTTGTGTGTCTATATAATATATATAGGATGAAGATAGCAGTAATACACCACACAAATAAAGTTGAATGAAGCACAACTGCTAGAAGGCAGTTGAGTCACACACAAATGTCATCTACGAGCCAAATAACAACTAGTTGCACATACCGAAGGTACAAGAAGGCCAGTTGCCGACACTGCGGTGGACGAACCAGCATCCGAATAAGCGAAACGGAAGCAAATCCAGCAAGGATATACTATCATTGCTAAGAGCACGACTTCTCAAAATGGTGTATGCCTTGTGGGAATGAAGATAATGGAGGAGAGAATGAAGTCTTTTCTACACAACATACGAACTATGATTTACTTCATGACATTGCAGGGACAAGTGGTAGAATATGTGTCGTGGATCTAAAGACAGTTATCTTAGCAATCATCATTACAATTGCTGTCATGTGGTTGTTCCTAGAGACGATGAAGTAAATAATTGTGTAGAAGCAAGGTTGTTCATCTAAATATATCTAGTACATGTCTGTGTGAGAATAATTGAATTTCTTAGTGAATAGATGTGGGGATATGCGTATTGTGAAAGATGTGTAAGGAGCACATAACGAGTAACGCAACTAACAGCAGAAATAAGAGACTACAAACAAATATAAGTAAAATTATGCAACTGATATTAAGACTAGTAGGTTTTGGAATAAACAAAGGTAATAACGATTACAAAGCAACGTAATGGAACATCATTCAAATACACAAGGAATTAGATACACTCCTTGATATAAATAATCACAGGGTTCTTCTGCGATATTTCGGAAATTCTCCATATGACTTAATGCGACATTTCTTGGGACGACCAGGAAGATTCTTGAGTATCGGAGGGAGTATCTTTTGCAGCGTGGTGAGCGCTTGAACTTCATACTTCTCAGTTTGGGGACTGGGTGTATGGAGTACATGTAGCTCCTTTGGTATGTGGACGTCAAAAAGCAAGAATCAATGTAGTGTTCAATAGATGTGCCATTAGCTATAATGGCAGCAGCAACGTGCGGACAACGGATGGTGGACTTTTTATTTCAAACTTGCTGGCGCAACGCTGGGCAACCTTCCATGACTGAGATATGTCACATATATCTACCCACATTGCATGTCTAATTGGGCATAACAATGTGGACCACAAAGAACTCTCAAATTTTCTTTCAAAGAACCAACGACTAATATCTGGTATTTTCAAAAGATTAGAAATCAGAACACAACCATAGAGAAAAGGGTGAAACAGAAACTTGGAAATAATATGTGAGAATTTCAGAATGGCAAACCTTGACGGATATGATCAACCATGTGTGTGATAGGAAGACCACGTGCGTCCTTCAACCAAGCATTAAACGACTCAGCAGCATTGGAGGTCATTTCTCCAAATCTTATAATGTGTGGTGCATGTGACACAACCCATTTTTCATACGGTAGCTGAGATAGCCACTCTCAGCTACACGTCCCCGGCTTGTTTGAAAATGTTTAACTTTTCATCAAATATGCGTAAGTTGGGTACATAGGCACATTCCCGGAACAAATCAGCCAATCTATGGCTTGTAACTTTCCTCATTCCACCCCCAAATCTACCCCTCAAGTTCGCAACTAGATGTACTAGACAAAAGAAATGGTTGGGTGTATCAAAGATATCTACAAATGCTACCATAAGACACAGTTCCTATCAGATATGTAAAAGGGTTCCTGGTCGTGCAAGCATGAGCTCCGTAACTTTGATAGAAACCAAGCCCAGTTAAACGTGTTCTCAGATGAAACAACTGCAAAGGCTACAGGAAAAAGACCTACATGCAACTCAACAAAAAAGGGAATGGTGATAAAAAAATGTGATATGCAATTTATTCATCAGTAATATGGGAATACATGATGGGTGTGTACCATTATTCCCATCCTTGGCATTAGCAGTAAGTAGTGTGCCCTTTACACGGCCACTAAGGAAGGTTCCATCAAGAAATAACATAGGACGACAAGATTTGAATCCATCCAAACATGCTTTGAATGCAATAAAGAGGCGTTGAAATCTGTGTGTTAGTTGGTCGACTTCCAAATCAAAATACTGCCTTAAATATAAGACAGAAAAATGAAGATTATTAGTGTGGAGGCAGGGAAATAAATTAGAGAATGAATAACAAAGTTGTGGACAGATGGTATTGTTAGCACACCTGGATTAGTTTGTAAAACTGCTGCAGAATACCATCCTAGATCATCATAAGAATCTTGGTATGTCCCGAATAAAAAATTCTTTGCAACCTCAGATGAGCGCCAACCTTTGTGATAAGGTATGGAAATACCATAATTACTCTTCATTATATCTACAATCCTTTTACCACTAAGATAATGATTAGTCATCACCTCATTTTGCAACAGCTTGCCAATTACTTGAGGACTAAACCGTTTTTTCTTCATTACTGAACCCTTACCCCAGCACCTATGGTGGAAAACTCCTTTATATATCTTAAAAAAGGAACCAAATTTCATACATCTAGCTCGAATAAACCAGCTACATTCAAAGGAGTCCTTCCCAGGCATTCTACATAGATGTATTTTGCAGTATTCTTCACAAACTTATAGCTAAAACCAAGGAGTGTTGCATGTTTGATTAGCTCTACCCTAAAACCTGCAGCACCTTTTGTGAACACAGTACCAATGCCACCATCAAATAAGTTGTGCCACCCATCGGATAAAAGAGGATCCCTAACAATGTTTGGACATATATCATATGTGGGCACACATATGTCACCACGGTAATCTCTTGCAGTAGTGGCAGACAACCTAGGTTTCTTGCATAACTTATATGGTAAGAGGGATTGATTCAAACATTTCTTCTTACAACATTGGGCATGTTACTGGCCCCACTACTTACATTGTCAACAGATAAAGGGAAATGGTCGATCAACCCATCAACGCTGCACTCATCGCCCTTTGAGTTAGGAGAAATAGAGGGAACAAATTGATGAATTATCTCTTTACAATAATTTTGTTTAGAAGATACAACAACACTGATAATTTTCTGACACAAGGCAGTGGTTATAGAAAATAAATTACACAAATCAATGTCTGATTCAAGAACACAATTTGAAATAGAACCCACAGAGTATCTAAGATTTAAACAGGTGGCATCCAGATCATTCCACATACATGCAACTTCATTTGCTAGGACAGAGAATGAGGTGCTTTGATCAATCTTCAATGCTCTGCATTCGCCTCTAATTGAAACCGTGAGAATGAACTCCATTAATGACTAAACTCTTGTCTAACTATCAACTGCAAATTGGAATGTAGAAGGTAAACTGGGTGGAGTTGAAATGAGCTACTGCATGTGCATAACTATATTCTGAAATAGCTGAATGCTACGTCGGATTTGAAATTTTAAAATCATATCAAGGTGTGATCTTGCTTCTGACAAAGCTACTACTAGGAAGAATGATTAGAGGATTTTATATTAAATTATGTAATTGAAAATGCAATTATACAGGCGATTATGATCTAACTGGCAGAGTGGCATATTTGTTAATTGTGGGAACTTCGTGGGTAATTAAAAGGAAAATTGCACCTGGATTTAATTATGAAAGTTAACTACACCTAATTGAGATTAGAAGGGTAAAGTATACACTAAGGTGTAATTTTCCCAAAAAATAACTCAAATCCTAGTCTCTGAATGTATCTCCAAAACCTACTGTTGTTCAAGAATTAAAAAATAAAAATAATGTTACCTACTGTTGTTCAAGAATTAAAAAATAAAAATAATGTTTCCTTGAAAACCTACTGCTGCTGATGTCTCGGAAAAAAATATAACTCTTCTGCCCCTAATAAATACCTCTCGACCCTTTTTCCCTTTTAACTAAATGGACTAGTGTTTTTCCTTTATTTTTTAATTGAGCTTAGGAATAAAATAGGTCCAAGTAACTTTCAATTACCGTCTATGATACACAGATTCTTCTAAAAATGTTATAATGCAGTATCGTATCCATATGGCGAATCCAGCTAATGGATTCTCGAATCTACTGAACGAATCCTATTTATAAGCATTAAATATATTACTTAAATTAAATTTTATTATTTCTTATAATTTAAATTGATAGTATTAGACTCGTTTTAGATTGAATTTACTACTTTGATTTATATATTGAACTAATATAACTCGAATTAATATTTTTTTACATAATTATATTATATTATTGAATATACTTAAATTTTAGGTGATAAAAAATATAAATGATTTATAATTGATTTATAAAATTTTTATAAAAAAATTATTTTCTAGATTTTATATATATTAAAATATAAATAAATAGACGTATCCTTATCGAATCTCACTCTAATTTTTTAAAAAAATCGTATCTCCAAACTCGTATCGTATCGCATCCGCATTTACGTATCCGCACCTGTGTAACATAGATTACCGCCAAGAGAGGTAACATGGGCGATTTTTTCGTGTGCGTTGACAGCGAAGGGTGACAGACGGAGGTCGGCATTGACATTGTGAAATGCGATGGGTTTGAGGGAGCACTGGCTATGGAGCTTTGATCGGTCTTCGGGTGTGGATGTGCGAACGATAGTTGGAGTTGTGAATGATTTCTGGCGACTAGGAGGTGAATGGTGGAGAACAGGCTATGCTTCCAGGCGGTGATGAGAATAGAGGTTGAAGGTTGAGGTGCGGCTTCTGGTTCTGGTGTATGGTTTCGCATCTCCAATTGGTGGTTGGAGTGTGACGGGTTCAGGTGACGGCTATAGTACGAAGATGAGTGAACAGGCCATGCGTTTCTGGCAACAACAGTGTGCAAGTAGTAGTTCACAGTGAGAATTTCTTCCTCCGAATGGTGGTGTGGAAGTGGCTATGGTTGTCCTTCTCAATTGTGGTTCCTACATTCTCTTCAATTAATTCATGTGGACCCATATTTCAAATTGCTCCACACTCTCATGTGAATCCCCTCCACCTCAATTAAATCACAATGACCCTTTTCCATTTTCTTTTGTTGAGCCTACAATTTAATTGAATAAGTGTCAAATTAAATAACAATTATTGGACTCAAATTTATGAAATTGGTAACTAGATAACAATCAACAATTTATTTCTTAAACTCATTTAATTTTCTACAAAATTATAACACAAGCAATTTTTTTCTTCATTTGAGCTCAATTAACCAATTTTGTGTAAAAATGCAAGAAATCCTATCAGAATAAGCTAATTAAGTACACGAACTTCGAGCAATTTTTGCACTAATCAATGACATGTATAACGGAAAGTCTAGATACATCCATTTATGATATAATACCGTTGGACAATTGATCTCAAATGGTGTGATATCCATAGACTATATAAGTCTAAGGACAATCTAGCGGATCCATTGACAAAGAATATAAGCCGAGATCAAATGTCCAAACTGTCAAAATGAATGTGACTCAAATCCACCAAATAAATGGAAGCAGTGGTAACCTAACCAAGTTGACTGGAGATCTCAAGATCTTGGTTCAATGAAAAAACTAAGCTGTGTAAGTTAGATGAAATGCTTGGTAACCCGACCATTCCTTAGAGAAAAGTACACCAAACATATAACCCTTAGGTGGTATAGGTTAGATCTGAAGACTTTAATGAATCTTAAGTCCTAGTGAGGATAGAGTATTACGAGATACTCAAGGGGAGTTCACCTATGTAAGTGTAAGTGACAGTCTGCTTCAAATATCATCAGATATTAAACACTTATGAAATCAAAGGGTGTCCATGATTGAAACAGACAAAAACATGAGAAGTAGAAAGGGCAGAGAGACTTTATTGTGTCATTGATTATTGTCTTGGTACACACCAAGGTGGAATAGTTCAGGATATTGTGTCCACTAGGCCACTGGTGTATCAAGTAAGCTTGACTATGAAAGGTTCAAAGCTCTAAGCTACCTATCCAAGTACAATAACTTCTCACTAGAACTGGACCGTGTGTCCGTATGTTTATGGTGCAATTTTCACTCATGTGGGGGATTGTTAGAAATATTTAATAAAAATATTAAATATTTGAATATTTAATTGGTATTGTTTGACCAATTATATAAAGACATTAAAATTAATTTCTCAAAAATAAATTGCTACAAGTGCGTCCTACACATGGAGTAGATTACTTTAATGTATTCAAATTCACAAAGTAAATTAATGGTGGGAGAGAAATTGCGTCAAAGAATTAATATATTATAATACCTTTAGGAGAGAATCCCACATTGGAAAATGAGAGGATTAATTTACATAATATTACTGAAGTTTATCAAATTATAGTTGATTGATTGACAATTAAAATTGCCACACACACAAGCCGAGTCATGCTCGTGGACTTGGATCTTGACAATTGGACCTTGGGTATACTTGGACCTGGTGTCCATCTAATTTTTTAGAACAAAAATATTTTATGGGACCAACCTAATTAATTCGGTAATGGGTAGGCTCATATTGAAACTTGACTACATTGTATAGATTTGTTGGATCTGGAATTGACTCACGGATGACGTTATGCTGACTCATCACTGGACATATTCAATGAATCTGAAGCTGACTTTGTGTTGACTCAACTCTGACCATTCTCATATGAGCACAAAAACGTGCGAATTAGCTAAAAATGTTAGATCAACTGATTGATTACAATCAATTGCTGTTAGTTGACTAACGCCAATCAGCATTAAATGTGGACACATTTTTTCCGCGATTGTGAATGGATGTTCACCTATAAATAGGTGTCCTCATGCATTCTTCAGCATACACTCTCGAATCTCTTTCTCTCTCGTCCAACCTATGCATATAGAGTTTAATGTGACGATTCAGTTCAACACATCCTTCTGTTCGCCGGAATTTCAAGTCCTGTGGTGTTGCACACTTTTCGTTTTACCTATGAGAGTGTTATTCCAAACCGAAGAGTACTATCGAGGAATATTTGCTTTGCAGAAAAAGTCTTCCTCGACTCGACACATTGCTGATATTTTATTTTAATTTTTATTTATTTTCTTTGTATTTATTTCTTTCCCCGCTATACCCCTTTTGATTACAGTTTTATTATCACTTCGACATCAATTTTCTCCAACAAATAAAAGAGTGATTCTTGATGCACTAAAAAATTCCAATCAATTTTGACTGTGTTATTCTCGCGGAGAAGCCAAAACTACGAAATGGCGGATCTGCGACCAGCCGCGATACAAGGTAGAAGACGGTGCAGGCAGCTGATGTTGGAGAATTTTTTACTACCTTATAGCTTCTACGCTGGAGCCCCAAAATTGATTCTCTACTGGAGTTTTAGGTAGAATTCGTCTTCGTAATTGGTGGCATACATGGACAGATTCAGAGGCCTCATCTCGAGAGTGGGTATGAAGGGGGAGCCCGAGGTTGTGCAGCATAACAAACGTCGATGGCATCGGATGGCAGAAATGAGAATGTCGTGGCGGTGGTAGGATGGATGGAGGGAGTACCGGAAGACGAGGAGCAGAAGAGTGACGACCACGAAGAAGAGCAAAGAGAAAAAGATGGAGTTAAGTATGCAGATTTGCCTTGAAGAACAATTGCTAGAAGATCCTGAAATTTTGTTACTATTTCAATATACACCGGCCTATGTATTTTACTGCTTCAATGGTTTAGTTAATTGTATTTCAGCTGGTTCAACCCTTAAATAAATCCCAATTTCAATGGATCTGTGGATGGTTTGGTGAATCAATTTAAACTTTCAGTATTATACTTTCATGACAAATACAAATTCATTAAAGCTAATGTTAATACACCAAAAAAAATTGCGAATTTAAAGATGGGTTTAAAGAGGGATTTAAAGAGGGTTTAGGGTGTAAAGAGGGTTTTTGCGAGGGAGAGTAGCCCTCGCCAGGAAGGGGCTCGCCAATTAAACCCTCCCCTCGCCCCTCGTTAATTGGCGAGGGCACAAAACCGTCGCAAAATGGTGAGGGTTCGGTGCTCGTTATTTGGCGAGGGAATAATGCTCGCGAATTTGGCGAGGGCAGGCGCTCGGAAAGTAGCGAGGGTTCGAACCCTCGTGGATCTTAGCGAGGGAGGAGCCATTGCGGATTTTAGCTAGGGAAGCACCGTCGCTAAATGGCGAGCGCCTTCGGCCGTCGCAAATTTGGCGAGGGTTTGCCCTCGCGAACTTCAAATATGGAAAAAAAATATTTTCAAAGGTCTTACCCGCGGACCGACCCTACCCGGGTCTGACCCACGGGCAGTCCACGAAACCTGGAACATTTTCGTGAATTTTCGCGTGAGAGTGGGTTCCAACCCGTGACCTCCCTTATGAATGTATGAGTGCCTTGCCATTTGGGCAAGTAGTATTTATTGTTCCATAATTCATTTGAAAAATATATATACAATATAGACTTTTTTATTTTAACTAACTGTTTTATATTTACTTTATTATTATTATATTATGTAATTATACTAATCTAAAATTATATATTTTAATTATGTAATACTTATATTTAGTTATAATAAAATTATCATATATATATGTAATTATATATTTCTAAATATTAATTCAATTCATTATAAACATTAATGTAAAATAATTCTATTCATATATAAATATTCATTCTAGCCCTACCTTTAAATTTTAATAATGAAACTTCATTTCACTTATTAAACTATTACACACAAAATTCATCTATCTAAATATACTAATTTAATTCAAACTCCAAATGGTATATGAAGTATAATATCTGAATAGATTATTATTTAGAATTATCAATATCTCCTCTAAAACCAAATTAACAAATATAGCCTAATCATCCACCATCATTAACAAATGTTAATGCCTAATCATCCACCATCATTAACAAATATTAGTGCCTAATCATTCGAATAATTCAAAATATAGTATAAAACACACGTCCACAAAGTCAAATTAATTCAAAATAGACAAAGTTCAAACTATAATTCAAAACATACATATCAAATAGAATCAATGTCTAGGTCCTTTCCCACGCCTACAGTGTCCTTGAGAGTCATGCTGTGAGTCAGAATCACGTGGTGCTCTACGTCTACCTTGAGAGCCCTGTGGTGAGTGAGAATCATGCGGTGAGTGAGCATCATCAGGTCGATCGTCGGCGGGACGCTGCTGATCCTGCATAAATTTCATAAACTGTTCCTGCAGTTGTGCTTGCACTTGTCTCTGCCACTCCTCACGCTCCGCTATTTCCTGTGCCCTTATCTCAGCTACTTTTGTAGCTACTCTTTCATCCACAGTTCTATTCACCCGCTCCATATCAACATCACTATAAAATCCAATGTGCGTACCAGCTGATGTCCCACCGGGCCCAGAAATAATGCGCCTCGACTTGCCTAGCTTTCCCAGTCCACGTATGCGACCGTGCTTTTTTCCAAGTTTCTTCACGTATAGCTGAGACAAGTCTGGAGCCTCCGCTTGATCCTCTCCGGCCTGTTCATTCTGGGTGGCCTCTTCCTGTACTTCATTCTGTACAAGATTTTTTTTATGTAATGTATAATGTACAAGATTTATATAAATTAAAATAATGTAATGTATAATGAAAAATCTTACGAGTGTCTGAACTATCTGGCCATAGGTATAATCCTCTCCCCCAAGATAGTGGTAGTGCTCCACTATTTCCCACTCAGTAGCAGGTCGTCCCGTTCTTGTCTCCTATGTATTTTTGAAAAGATTATAACTAAAACATGACATGATCATTTTGCTAATATAATAATTTTAAATAAATTTACTTACAATATCCAAAGCAACTTATGCTGCTCCACGGGAACCACCCTTATGACGAGAGATGCCAGTACCTGGGCCTCCTGGCTCCTACAGACGATTCTTCCGACATTGTTCATACCTTGCTTTAACATCCTCCCTCTCCCAATACTGGCGTAGTACCTTCCAAATTCTGGAATCCCAGGATGGCCTTTTTCCTTTCAACTTGCACCTGGCTTGCACCCTGTTCAGCATGTCCACATATCGTTCGGCGGCCCTTCGAACAAAATGCTCGTAGACAAGCTGTGAGGGTACAACGGAAGGATCCCACCGAGTCTCCTTCTACAGTACAAATTGAATATTATTAAATGTACTTAACTCAATTACTTAAATGTACAAAATGAATATTATATATTAAATGTACATAGCATGAACATATCCTACCACTCCCTCATCCGTTGTGGGGATACCAACTTGAAAGTGAAAGCGCCATACTCCATGTGACTATGCATGATGCGGGTAATTAGCCTGGACACATCATGGAGGGCATCAATCTGCAAAAATAATAAATACTTAGTAAAATTACAAATAATATGTATATGTATATAATTCAACAATTATGAATTCAACGTACGTGCCCCTGTAAAGGATAAGTCTATGCGCTGTCCAATTTGTGCATCAGACAGATCCTAATCATCATCATCCTCATCGTCGTCCTCCTCCTTTTCTTCTTCTTCATCTCCTTCTTAGACTCTTTCTTCTTCTTCATCATCATCATCATCATCTTCTTCTTCTTCTTCATCAATGTCCATTAGTGCACCATGGATATCAGTAAATATAACAATGTCATCATCCATTTGCACATTCATTTGAGTCTCTATCTGTTCTTCTTGGAAAGGGGGAAGCTCTTGTCCATCTTCTTTATCAGTTACCACAAAAGTTCTCGATTTAATTTTGCAAACTGTTGTGGTATGATTATTACAATGGGCCCAAGCCCATAAATGATCGAATAAGGCTCAAACCCAATATAGAAGAGCTTGGAGTACAAGCACGGGCAAGACAAGCAAGACCCATGTCTACAAACACGGGCAAGTCAAACACCTACGAGCACGAGCAAGTCGAGCACCTATGGGCACAAGCAAACTCATGGTCAACCCTTACAGCTATTATGCATAGTTTATGGCATAATTAATGTCATTCAATCCACACCTAAGAAAACTACCTTTTATGGAGAGAAGACTTCTTGTAATAACATTTGTAACGGTCTAGTTGACCAACGTAGCATAATAAGTGCACATACCATAATTCAGATCGTCTATAAATGTGGCCTTAGGGTCATCATTGTAAAGACCTACGAATTTGATCAATACAAAGACTACATTTAAGTCCTAGCTCTTGCAATACAAGACCTAGGCAAATCTCGGTGTTATTTACTTTTTCTGCACATTTATTCAAGTATTTACATACTTATTTGTTATCTTGATCCCAGCCACATAAGGATTTAATCAGGTAATAACACAAACTGCGAGCCAATCATTGCTACGTACTCCTGGGTATTTGCAATAATAAACTTGAGAAGCTTGACTTGCTAATACAAAAGGATCGTAACGCCCATATCTTCCCCTCCTATTTACATGTACAAGATTTTAATGAGGATGAACTCTTGTTCCACTTGGCACAGAGGGATCAAACCACTCACACTTAAAGAGAACCACTTTTGACTCTAGAAGCCCATCGTATTCCAATTGCACTACTTCATCTAGTATCCCGTAGAAATCATTCTCATCAGAATCATAGTTTTTTCCCTTGATAAAAACTCCAGAGTTCGTAGTTGCCTTAGAAGCACCATAAGCTCGTGTGTGAAATTTAAAATCGTTCACATAATACCCAGGGTAAGTGATGACAGAATTCACAGGACCGCTAGATAGGTTGCGAATAAGACGATTACGAACATGATTTATTTTCACCTATACAAATAAATTATATTAAAATACGAATAAACTATATATAAAATAATATTATCCTAAATATATACTTAATAGTTGTTCAAACCATGAGGCAAAATCTCTTGAAGTCTATTGTCTTGTTCAGCCGTCGAGAGATTTGGTTGAACATTCTTAAGCTGCTCTAGGAATAAACTATAAGGTGGAAAATACAAATGATCACTACAAATATGATTGAGATTGGCTAGCTAAATATATGGTTATGAGTAGAATACTCACTCAATGTACTGTTGCACCTCCTTGTAATTCATTAATACATACGTGTGAGCCATTTTCTTCTCCTCGTCTAAAATTGATCGTCTGTTCATTCTTCCAAGTGGTCTTCCAGGATGTATAAATATTGACAGATTGTTCTCAGTAGTTTGGGGTACATCTCCACGACCATCGTAATTACGAGGCACATTGTGCCACCTTGTAAGAATATTATCCTCAAAGTAGTGTGAACAAAACATCGAAGCCTCTTTTGTTAAGTAAACATTTACAATCGAAGCCTTGACATGGGCTTTATTAGCCACACTAAGCTTCAAGTTGTGAAGATACCTAATTAAATGTATGTGAGTATAATAGTTCGTATTAACAGAATTGAGCGAGTTTAAATAATGTATTACCTCTCAAATGGATACATCCATCTGTATTATACAGGACTAGCAACTCTTGCTTCGTATGCAAGATGGAAGGGTAGATGCTCCATCGAATTAAAGAAGCTGGGGGGAAATATACGTTCCAACTTACACAAGATGAGTGGAATATCTACTTCCAATCGACTCATGTTCTCAACTGTAATGGTCGTGGAAGTTAACTCCTTGAAGAACAAACTTATTTCAGTGATATCCTTCCACACGTTCGTTGGTAAGATTTCACGAAAAGCAATAAGGAGCAACCTCTGCATAAAAATATGACAATCATGACTCTTCATCCCAAACATCTTCAATTTTGTCCAGTCTACACATCAAGACAGATTGGAGACATAGTTGTCGGGAAACTTCAGCTCATCTACCCACTTACATACCATATATCTTTGTCTCTTATCAAGTGCGTAAGACGCTTTGTGATACTTTCCTGTCTGAGGGCATTTCTTGAGCTCGGGACGGCGACAATATTCATTGAGCTCCTCACGAGATTTAGTTGTGTCCTTGGTTTTCCCTTCAACATTCATCACTGTGTAGAAAAGATTGTTGAACACATTTTTCTCAATGTGCATCATATCCAAATTATGTCTGATCAACAATGTACCCCAATAAGGCAAATCCCGAAGAATACTCTTCTTCTTCCAACCACCATCCAATCCTTTATTATGAGCATCAGCACCCTCTTCTGTTACTTTTCGACATCCAATCCAATCTATTTCTTGCATGATAGACTCACCTGTTCGAATGGGAGGTGGGTCATCTGTGACTACTCTTCCCTTCAAGAATGCAGTCCTATTCCTTCTGTATGGATTAAGTCTAGTTAAAAACTTGTGGTGATTGTCAAACCAAGACTGTTTGCGACTGTGGCTAAGTGTGAAAGCATCAGTATATTCACCACAATAAGGACAAGCAGTCCTTCCAGCGGTGCTCCATCCAGACAACATTGCTTACGCAGGGAAATCACTAATTATCCAAATAAGGACAACTCGCATCATAAAATTCTGCTTCTTGACAACATCATACGTTTCCATACCATTTTCCCACAAATATAAAAAATCATGAATCAATGGCTGTAAAAAAAATATCCAATTTATCCTTTGGATTTTTTGGACCGGGAACTAGAACTGTGAGAAACATGAATTGTTCTTTCATGCACATCCATGGGGGCAGATTGTAAGGTGTCAACATCACTGGCCATGAAGAGTATTATTTCCCTGATTGTCCAAACACTTGAAAACCATCAGTGCTCAAGCCTAAACTTACGTTACGTATCTCTGAAGCAAAGTCAGGATAGGAACGATCTAGGTGTTTCCAAGCCATCGAGTCTGCAGGATGACGCATAAGACCAGACTCGTCGTCGGAGCAACTTGCATGCTATGATATATCCTTGGCAGTGGCCTTGGACTGATACAATCTTTGCAGTCGAGGAATAATGAGAAAGTAGAACATCTCTTTGAAAGGAGTTCTCTTTTTCAAACGACCATCCACACCACATCTGCTAGGTTTATATCGTGGTAGACCACAAACCTTACAACAATCACGTTCACTATCAACACCCAAATATATCATATAGTTCTGAGAACAACAGTCAATTCTCTCCATGGGAAGATCCATCCCACCCATCACTTGTTTGCTATCAGAAAATTTTCTAGGAACCATATTATCCGGAGGACAGATCTCACGAATTAAGTCAACAATTTGATTGTAACCCCTTTCAGATAGTTTATTTTCAGTTTTAATATTCAATAGACGGGCATTAAATGACAACTGAGAATGATAGTTACAGCCGAGAAATAAGTCTTGATTCGCTGCACGAAGCATGTCATAAAACCGTGCAGCATGCTCATTAGGGGTTTCCTCATCTTCCTCATTTCCAAAATTAAAATTGGGTCTAGAAGTTAAGCCAGTCATCATATTCTGATACGAGCTAGGATCTTCAGTGTCGACATCAACCTCATGTGAAGTCGATTTCGACGCCGACCGATCATGACTTTGGTATGGCAAAGGACCCCAACTTAGCTCACCATGCAAAAACCAATTATAATAATTGACCATAAACTCATTCCTATACAAATGTACTTTCACGTCATCAGGTTTTATAAACCTCTGGTTCCGACACCTAAATTTTGAGCATGGACACCTAATATTTCCCTCACTCATCCATTCCGAGTTACTTATTCCGAATTCTATAAATGATTCAAGACCACTAAGAAATTCAGGACATATCATGCCATTAATTGTTCTCGCACCATACATCCAACGTCGACTTGAATAACTCATATCAATCTGTTTTAATAACAATCAAAGTTTAATTCATATATTATCATATTCGTTCCTATACAAATTCTAAACAAATATTAATTTTTTTTTTAAAAATTCGACAGAGTGTCATTTAGATTTATCATATCCCAAATAATCAATCAAGATCCTAGTGCATCCATTTCCGATTTAATTAATAATAATCAAATCGGAACGCACAATCTAACAACAAACAATAACCAACAATTCATCAACCCCAACTCTGTCCATATATAATCATATCTAAATAAAATATTCCTAGATCGAACGTTGATCATCTAACATGTATACAATATGCATAAATTAATTAATGGTAAAGATAAATTAAAAATGCGTACGTACATCAGTTGTAAGTCCTTCCAACTTAGTGTATACACTTTTCTCAACCGCCGATAAAATACCTACAATTAAAGTATTAATTAAAATAATTAACTAATTACACAACTAATTAAATACTTAACTAATTAAACAAACTAATTATATAAGTAAACAACCAATAATTAAATAATTGTTACTAATTAATATTTCAAAATATTAACATTATTAACCACTATTAAATAATTAAATAACAAATAATTAACAACTACTCAAATATATAATTACTACTAATAATTCAACAAATAATTATAAATTAACAACCTAATCAATTATATACACATATATATACACATATACACACAACTCATATATATATACATATACATATATAAACACAAATAATATTTATATATTGAAATAAAATCAACAAATTTAACCGATTAAAACAAAAAAATTACCATAGAAATGTAGCTAATCTCGTGGGGAACAAAGCCCGACCAGTGGGAGTGACTTTTCCGGCGGTTGTGTTGGAATTGGGGGGGGGAAAAGGGCTTTACTGGTTCAGCCCGTTTGCCTTTTTATATAAGCGCCTGGTGAGGGGGGGCGCTCGCAAAAAAGGCGAGGGGATGCGCTCGCAAAAGTGGCGAGGGTTCGAACCCTCGCCTCGGTCCTATTTTAAAAATGACGAGGGTTAAGCCGTCGTGAACTGGCGAGGGGCTTCGCGCTCGTGAACCGGCGAGGAAAAACCATCGCCTCGGTCCAGGCGTTTGGGTTGCGAGGGCGTGCGCTCGCTAAACCGATGAGGGTTCGATCCCTCGCAAAAGAGCGAGGGTTTTGTGCTCGCCAAATCTGTTTTCCCTAGTTACTTTAAGAGGGTTTCCCCTCGTTTCGCCCCTCTTTAAAATATAATTTTTTGTCCCCTCGCCAAAACCCTCTTTAATTTTATTTATTAAAGAGGGACCACAATCCCCTCACTATCTCCCCACTTGATTTCATAATATTTTTGTAGTGATAACATATATCCCTTCCATGTGTT
>JAPKLY010000911.1:3109-40051 GCA_026898435.1 Prunella vulgaris
ATATTTTGATATAATTAGCAACTTCTGCAAGAATTACCCTGAATACCAAATGTTATAACCTTTGAATGTGATTAGTGGTTGTAGGCTAAGTACCTAAAAACTATATATAATATTAATGTAACCTTTCTAAACTAATATGGCCATGAAACATTGAAACTTAAACACAAATTTCTTTCTTTATAGGAAAAGAAAACATAAAACAATCTTTCTTCTCTGTAGATATGTATTTAACTCAGTCATAATCTTTCTAAGACAAGGAAGTTCTTTTTGTCTTCTCTTAATCAAACTTCTGCTACTCCCCTTTTCCAATAACGACAAAGAATCGAATGAACCCATTTACTTACCTTACAATTCAGAATTCATTCATCAACAAGAAATAACATACCTCACAGAAAATTTCTCATGTAAACAAAAATTCATACCCATCTACTTCATACCATTTCAAAATAGGAACATGAATCCCTAGTTCCTTTTGTCAACAATGAAAAAGAAAAAATATAATGCTACATGATTTTTTTTTCTCCCACCTATCAAATAATCCTTATTTACTCCCACCTATCAAATAATCCTACATGATTTTTTTTCTCCCAAAAAACATCCATTTAAACCCTAAACCAACCTAATTGACTGAAAGGTTAAATTAAATGCCCTGAAATCTGAATGGTTTTTTTGCAAAACGTACAACAGTTGGCTTCGGACTCCATTTATTTAAGAATTCAATTTAAATATAATATTAAAACCCTAATAATATTTAATCAGATTCATTTATACCTTCACTAGAGCAAACGACGGTGAGCCCAGTTGACCGCGTGGCCTAGGACGGTAGCGCGGAGGTGTGGTGTGGCCGTGGACGGTATGGGGTGCGTCGCGTGTGGCAGCGAGGCTGCGACTGTGTCTGATGTAGCGCACAGGCGTGGGCGGCGCCGGCGGTTGAGGTGGAGGGGAAAGCGATGCCTGACCGCTGAAAATCCGTGGTAATGACTGAGGAAGAAACAAGACTAGAGTATAATAGATGGTACAATGTGGGTTTCTGAAATTTTAGGTTTAGATATAAGTCTCATGGGCCATTAATGAAATCTTGGCCCAACTTTCTCATTTATTTATTTTATTTAAACATATTTATTATAAGATTGATGTGCTAATTTTATTTGGTGCACAATCATTTTTATAATATAAGATTACATATTAAAAAAAAAAAAAATGAGTGATCTTAAATAAAAAAGTATACTTTATTAATTTTAGTAAACATACATAATTTTTTAATAAATATATATTATATTTTTTTGTAAAATAACAAATACAACTTTAATATTAGGAGAAAGATAGACTTTGATTTTTATATTTGATCTTTATATTCGAATTTATTTTGTAAAATTAGTGGAGGGAAAGTGAGAGCCAATTTTTTTCGTTCATTTTTAATGAGAGAAATTTTATCATTATTGTTTATTTTTCTGTTTAAGTGTCCAAACAAGAGTACAATAATTAATTTTGTTTTTTATATCTAATCTAAGTAATTTAAAACTAAAATAGATAATATCTTTCCAAACTTTTATTTTTAGTAGTAATTTAAAACTAAAAATTAAGGAAATAACCTAATAGTATTACTCTTTTGTGAGTAAGGTATTAGGAAATAACCTAATAATATGTAATAATAGACTGAGTAATTCCTAATACCATCCTCACAAAAGAGTGATACTATTAGGATCCCAACATCAATACTTGTAAATAGAATCACTATATCATTAATCAAATTGATAATCACACACCAAATTACTAAATTTGTCATAACATAGAGTTTTGGTAAACATGAGGATGTGTGAGTACTACAAGGGGATTTGACTACTATAAGTATTACAAGTACAATTTCAACTAGCAGGTAACACAACGAGTAATCTTTTCGTACAACAAGTGTATATATTTGAACTAATTTTGTTTTTTACATCTAATCTAGTAATTCAAAACTAAAATAGATAATATCTTTCAAAACTTTTATTTTTAGTAGTAATTTAAAACTAAAAATTAAGGAAATAAGATAATAGTATTACTCTTTTGTGAGGATGGTACTAGGAAATAACCTAATAGTATGTAATACTAGACTGAGTAGTTCTTAATACCATCATCACAAAAGAGTTATACTATTTGGATCCCAACATCAATACTTGTGAATAGAATCACTAAATCATTAATTAAATTGATAATCACACACCAAATCAGTAAATTTATCATAACATGTAGTTTTGGTAAAGATGAGGATGTGTGAGTACTACAAGTGGATATGACTACTATAAGTATCACAAGTACAATTTCAACTAACATGTAACACAACGAGAATCTTTTCGTACAACAAGTGTATATCTTTGAACTAATTTTATTTTTTATATCTAATCTAGTAATTTAAAACTAAAATAGATAATATCTTGCAAAACTTTTATTTTTAGTTGAAATTTAAAACTAAAAATTAAGAAAATAACCTAATAGTATTACTCTTTTGTGAGGATGGTACTAGAAAATAACCTAATAGTATGTAATACTAGACTGAGTAGTTCCTAATACCATCCTCACAAAAGTGTGATACTATTAGGATCCCAACATCAATACTTGTAAATAGAATCACTATATCATTAATCAAATTGATAATCACACACCAAATCACTAAATTTGTCATAACATGGAATTTTGGTTAACATGAGGATGTGTGAGTACTAAGTATTACAAGTACAATTTCTACTAGCAGGTAACACAACGAGTAATCTTTTCGTACAACAAGTGTATATCTTTGAACTAATTTTGTTTTTTATATCTAATCTAGTAATTCAAAACTATAATAGATAATATCTTGCAAAACTTTTATTTTAGTAGTAATTTAAAACTAAAAATTAAGAAAATAATCTAATAGTATTACTCTTTTGTAAGGATGGTACTAGGAAATAACCTAATAGTCTGTAATACTAGACTAAGTAGTTCCTAATACCATCCTCACAAAAGAGTGATACTATTAGTATCCCAACATCAATACTTGTAAATAGAATCACTAAATCATTAATCAAATTGATAATCACACCAAATTGTCGTCGTGGTTTCTGGTGCCTGAATTTCTGGTCGGAGGTCGCCAAATTTCGTCACGTTTTCTTTTTTCTTTTTGATCGGTAAATGTTAGTTGTTAGTAGTTAGACGTTACATCAAGTTCACAAACACTCCAAGAATAAACTCCTAGACAACCTTATATCTCCAATTCGGTCCCAAAGGGAATCGAACCCGGGTCACTCACTAAAGTGATGAGCCCGGTGGCCAGATGAGCTATTTCGTCTCGGTTTTTGGTTGCTGAATGCTCCAAAATTCACAATTCACGCAATTTCTCTCTAATTCACGCCGAAATTGGGGAGCTAGGGCGAGTATTGGGGATTTTTTTTCATATTTTTTTAAAACAATATTAAGAATCCATTTTTTAGTTACAATATATAAAAAATTTACATGTGTGAGGGGGGGGCTCAGTTGGCTAGCGGGTAGGTCTTATAGTTCTGAGTGATCTTGAGGTGGAGAGTTCGAGCCTCTGTCACCCCAAATTTTTAGTTATCCACTCCCTAAGAATTTAATTTCTTTTTTAATTATCAACTTTCCAAGAATTTAATTGGGAGTAATAGGGATTCTATTTTATCATATTTTTTCATGTTCAATAAACAAGCTATGTGTAGCTTAGTTGGTGAAAGGCAAGTTAATTGTTGGAAAGGTCATAGGTTCAACGTTCAAGTGCCATTGATGTATTCATTTTTTATACTGCAAACTTGATTCAAATAGTTTTATTAAAATACCTAAGACAAATGTAGTGTTTGGTCCAGTGGTGTAGTTATCCTCTTTAAGTAAAAGGGTCCCATGTTCGAACCTTGATGGATTAAAATTTATATTTTTTAATTTTTTAAATATAATTTATATTTTATACGGAAAAATTAATTAATGGAAAAAATATAATAAATAATAAACATCAAATTAAAATAAAAAAATTTCTAGCTTATTTGGCAAAAAGATAATAAATAATAAACATCAAATTAAAATAAAAATTATCTAGCTATTTGGTCGTTATCTGTCTATTTGTCAAGTTTAATCGAAAGGTTTTGTGATCGAACCTTAATAAACAAATTTTTTTAATAAATTTTATATTCACAATATTATTCAGTAAAATCTATATTTTATATGGAAAAATTTATTAATCATCACCATATATAAATATTGGTGACAACATACTATGTCACTATTTACTATGAACAATTAATGACGAAACATAAAACCGTCATGCAAATTGAATATTATATGACCAATATTAATCGTCACTAATTAAAATGAAGATCGTTACCGAATAATATTGTGACGAAATAAGTGTGTCATTAAAAAAAGATTAATAATCGTCACTATATATCAATATTGGTGACGAAAGAATATGTCACTAATTACTATGAACAATTAGCGACGAAACATAAAATTGTCATTAAAACTTTATATTATATGACCAATATTGATCGTCACCAATTAAAATTGAGATTGTCACCGAATAATATTGTGATGAAATAAGTGCGTCATTAAAAAAGGATTATTAATCGTCACTATATATCAATATTGGTGATGAAAGAATATGTCACTAATTACTATGAACAGTTAGCGACGAAACATAAAATTGTCATTAATATTATATATTATATGACGACTATGATCGTCACTAATTACAATGACAATCGTCACCAAATAATAGTGTGACGAATTAAGTGTGTCACCAATTCTTTTGAATAATTAATGACAAAACGTATAGTTGTCACAAAAATACTATTTTTCATGACGTTGAATATCGTCACTAAATATTATGAATATCGTCACCAAAGTTCATTGTGACGAATTTCTTGTTTTTTGTCATGAAAATTTCGAATTAGTGACAAAAAAAAACACCAGTGGTGACAAAAAGAAAATTTGTCACGAATTCTCACTTTTTGGTGACGAAAATTAAATTTGTCACTTGTAGGTAACATATTGTGACGAATTTTGTGTCGTCACACAAAATTTCATCACGTAATGTGTGATTTCCTGTAGTGTAATTTTTTTGTTACAAAAAGTACATTTTCTTGTAGTGATAGTTGTGGTGGGATTAGATGTCCTTGTTCAGGCAGAAAGTGCAGTAACAGAAGAATTTTGAGCATAGATGAGGTTAAAACTCATCTTGTGAGGTTCGATTTTGCTCCATTTTATTATAATTGGACCGGACTTGGCGAAGACGGGTGGAATTATAATTTGGAAATAGTGATTGCCTTCTATGATCAGTTGAGTAGTTGTGGAGGTCAGAGATTTGAGATTGGTGGTTCGAGCTGCGACCCGTCTACACCATTGGATGAGCTAGATGAATTCCAACGGTATCATACGATGATTGATGAGTCTGGTTTGGGTGTTCACCACACAGCCATGGAGGAGGAACCAAATCCCCGTTCAAAGAAATTTTTCGAGATGCTCAAATCTGTCGATCAAAAATTGTTTCCTGGTTGTGATACTGAGACTCAGTTGTCATTCAACGCTCAGATGTTGTCCATCAAAACTGAAGGCAAAGTGAGTCAGAAAGTCTACAATCAATTCGCAAAGTTGTTTAAACGGGCCCTACCTAAAGAGAACACAGCGCCAGAAAATTTCTATCAAAGTAAGAGGCTGTTGAAGGATATGGGTTTATCGTTTGAGAAGATTGATTGTTGTACCAATAGTTGCATGCTGTTTTGGGGTAAGATTGATTGTTTGGGCCAATTGTTGTACCAATATTATCTTCCCATCACTCCTCGTCTAGAGAGGTTATATCAGTCGAGTGCCACTGCAAAAGACATGACATGGCATGCTGAGGAGTGTTCTGATCAGAATTCCAGAGAGATGCGTCATCCTGCAGACTCTAATGCGTGGTGACATCTTGATAGAGAGTTCCCAGATTTTGCGAGTGAGAAGCGAAATGTGAGACTTGGTTTGTGCACAAATGGATTTTCTCCATTCGGTATGCACGGGAAGAAGTATTCTTTGTGGCCTGTTTTGTTGACTCCGTACAATCTACCCCCTTGGTTGTGCATGAAGTCTCAACACATATATCTCACTGTGTTGGTGCCTGGTCCTCACAACCCGAATCATAAACTGGATGTCTACCTTCAGCCGTTGATTAAAGAATTGTTATATTTGTGGCATTTAGGAGTAGAGACGTACGACGTGTACCGAAAGGAGAAGTTCACGTTACGGGCTGCTGTTTTATGGACCATCAACGACTTTCCAGCATATTCTATGTTATCTGGGTGGTCGACAGCTGGAAGACTAGCGTGCCCGTACTGCATGGATGAGTCTGAGGCATTTTATCTTCCAAAGAGTAAAAAGATATAATGGTTCGACAACCACAGGAAGTTTTTATGTGATGATCATGTCTTTCGGAGGGACAAAAAGAATTTTCTAAAGGGTAAACCTCCAGTAAAGCGTCCAAGGCCACGAGTTCAAACAGGTATTTTTACATTATTTATATTTTAACCAGTACTTAATTATTCTTAAAGTTTGATGTATTTAGTTTAACAATACGCATTTTATTTTAGGTGATTCGTTGTTGAGAGAAGTTACAGTAATTGACTTATGGAAAACGACTTAGGAGCATGCAATGGAACACAATAAATGGATCTGAGGAGGTTGGAAGAAGAGCATCTTTTGGGACTTGCCTTATTCGAGTAAATTATTGATTAGACACAACTTGGATGTGATGCATATAGAGAAGAATATGTTTGATAACTTGTTCCACACGATTTTGAATACAGAAGGCAAGACCAAAGACACTGCAAAATCCAGAGAAGAGTTAAGTAAGTTCTGTTCTCGTCCTAGTCTGTCCAATGGTCGACGACCACGTGAGTTTCCACAAGCATGTTACCAAATTTCCAGAGAAGACAAGAAAAAATTATGTCAATGGGTGAAGGAACTGCGCTTTCTGGACAATTATGTGTCCAACATGGGTAGGTCGTTTGAGCCAAAAACTGGGAAGATCTGTCCGATGAAGAGTCATGACTGTCATGTTTTTATGCAGTGGTTGCTACCGATTGCCTTTCGGTACTCACTTCCGAAGCATGTATGGTGTGTCATCACAGAATTGAGTCTATTTTTCAGAGACTTAACGGCCTCAATGATTAAAGTGGACAACATGCAGCGTTTGGATAGAGACATCCCTGTTATATTGTGCAAGTTGGAAAAACTTTTTCCACCCAGTTTCTTTGACTCGATGGAGCATTTACCTGTTCATTTACTGTATGAAGCTTTACATGGTGGTCCAGTGCAGTATAGGTGGATGTACCCTTTTGAGAGGTAAGTATAAATTTATTTATTTATTTGTTTCTTTCTAATTTTTATGTTATTTTATTGTTCATTAAGTATTGAATTTACTATTTTTAGGTATCTCCACAACTTGAAACCTAATATTGGAAATACAGCACACATTGAAGCATCCATTGTTAATGCTTATCTTACTGAAGAGGTTGGTACATTCTGTTCTTATTACTTCTGCGATCAAGTTCAAACGAGGATCAGAAACGAGCCTCGCAACTATGATGGTCGCGCAGAAGATCATCCTCTTCGTGAGTTCGATGGTATGCTATCGGTATTCTTACATGCTGGTTGACCACTCGATAAGGGGACCAAACGGTATTTCCAAAGTGACTGGGAAGAAGAGACGATACATTCGTATGCTTTGATGAATACGCCCGAGGTTCAACCATACATACAGTGAGTTTAAAATTTTTAGTCATTTTTTGAAGTTGAATATCCAGGTTGGCCACGGAGAAAAATTGTTTTGTTCTTCTGTAAATGGTTTGATCCGGGTCGAGAAGGGAAGAGAGTCGATGCAAACTACAAGATCGTTGATATTAACATCAGTAAAAAATATCTAGCTGCATACGACCCCTTCATCTTTGAATCACAAGCATCTCAGGTTTATAATTGCAAGTATCCGACTTCAGGCAAACCGAACTTAAGAACAGTGGTCAAGGTCAAGGCAAGGTCCTTGGTGGAAATGCCTACTTTATCCACATTAGAAACTGCACAATTTGAAGATCCATTCCAAACTGAAGTGCAAGAAGCTCAAACAGTGGTTCAGGACGAAGGTATAAATTCTTCAGTTGATTTAGTGGCTGCAAATCCAGATATGGTAATTGTTGAGAACGAAGAGGAAGGAGAAGAAGTACATGAAGATGAAGAGGAAGAAGATGACGAGGAAGATGATGAAGATGAAGATGAAGAGGAAAGAGAAGAAGTACATGAAGATGAAGAGGAAGATGATGATGAAGATGAAGAGGAAGATAATGATGACGAGGATGATTAAGAGAGTGTTTTTGTATATATATGTTTAATTAATTAATATGTTTAGAATAACTTGGTGTTAGTATCATAATATAAGTATTATAAGATATATATATATATATGTATATACATATAACAGGGTTTAATATAATAATATAACAAAAATGGTAAAAATTAAAAAGTTTAGCGACCTAAAGCGGTCGCAAAGTAAAAAAAAACGGGTGTAAAAGGCGGTTAGTTAATTCGAAAGAGTGTTTAGCGACCGCTTGAAGCGGTCGCAAAACACCGGATTGGACACGTGGCCACTACCACGTGGATTTTCGACCGTCCCTTTACCAGAGATTCAAGCCCCCGAGTGTCTGTTGCCCCCGCCCTCCCAGTCTAATGAGGCCGGATCTTCATCGCTGCAACACCCTCTACGTGAGACCCGGGAGTACATTGAAGTAAAGGAGGGACAGTAAGTAAATTAATAATTTATTTTATTTTATTTGTATATAATTTTTTATATAATATTCCTATAATAATTTTTTTTATTCAGCTTGCTTCCGGGCCACACGGTCACTTAGCACGTCACAACGTGCATTATGAGGGTCACTTGGCCTTATGGAGTTGGATCGTGGACTAGTGTACCTGATGCCACGAGGAGAGCGATGTTTGACGAGTTTAAGGTATAAAATTATTAATATTTGTGTAATAATTAATATTTTTATTAATTATTAATATTTGAGTAATTAATTGTTGGGAATTGTTAATATTTGCAGAAATTGTGCTTTTGGGATCCGTCAGACGACCGTAGGGTGGAGGAGTTATGGTGCAGTAGAACACAGGGCCCGATGAAAGAAATAGTCTCCAAGATGAAGAAATAATGGATACTTAAAGGGGAGACGGTTGACTTGGGGAAAGACGGTGATGGACGGGCGATCTGGGACGTATTGGTGGGCTACTGGACTGATCCGGCACACCAGGAGAGGGCTCGTAAGGTGTGAGAAAATAGGATGAGCCACCCGAACGGAAAAGGAGTCACCATACATCGCGGTGGCTCCCGGACCGCCTACGAGCACGGGCTCGCCTTCGTAAGTATTTTCATTTATAATTCTTAATTTATAATTAATTATTATATTTAAATAAATTATTATAATTAATTCTTAAAGGAGAAAGCGTACGGACGGAGGCCCAAACTCTTCGAGTCTCTTTCCATTCTTCACCCAGTGAATGAGACTGGGAAATCCACGTATGCCCGCTCCACCGAGCTTCACGTAAGCAATGATTTTAAAACCGGACCGGACCGGCCAGTTCAACCGGTTGAACCGGGAACCGGCCTCGACACCGGTCCGGAACATGCTTAAAAACCATTTTGGGGGTTGAACCGGTCAAAAACCGGTTCAACCAGAAAAACCACCCGAAACGGTTGAACCGGTTAACCGGGCGAGGCATGGGAGGAGGCGGTGTGGCCGTGGACGGCAGGGGGTGCGTCGCGTGTGGAAGCGTGGAGGCGAAGCTGTCTGATGTAGCGCACAGGCGTGGGAGGAGGCGGTGGTTGAGGTGGAGGAGGCGGCGTGGCCGTGGACGGCAGGGGGTGCGTCGCGAGTGGCAGCGCGGAGGCGAGGCTGTCTGATATAGCGCACAGGCGTGGGAGGAGGCGGCGGTTGAGGTGGAGGAGGCGGCGGTGCCTGGCCGCTGAAAATCCGGAGGAAGTGAACAAGACTACAAGAGTATAATAGACGGTACAAGATAAGTGGGTTTTTGAAATTTTAGGTTTAGATATAGGTTTAATGGGCTATTAATGAAATTTTGGCCCAACTTTCTAATTTTTTTTTTTATGGGGTTGCAGAGTGTGTTGAATGAATTGTTGAAGGGAAATTAAGTAAATAATATTATCAAATTATCTTTAAAAAAAGGAAAATGATTCTATTCTATTAATTTAATTTTATAAGTGGATATTTATTTTATTTAATATAGAAAATATTAAAAAATAGGTATAAATTATTTTAACGGTTGAACCGCCGATCCAACCGGTTGGACCGGTTGAACCGTAAACCGGTGCCTTGTCCGGTTTGATCACCGGTCCGGTTATGAAAATACTGAACGTAAGTATCTAATTAGAATGTACTTTTAAATAGATTTTAATTATTCTATTAAAATAAAATTAATATTTTATTTTGTTTAATTTCAGAACAAGTTCAAAACTGCTCTCGAGGAGGCTCAGACACAAGCGACACCTACTCCGGAGAACCCTACACCTACCCCTATTGATGAGGACCGCCTCTATGTTGATTTGGCCGGAGTCAATAGGGGTAATATACTAGGGTTGGGAGCTTACAGTAAGGTTGCCCGTCAGACGCACCGCCGGAGCTCAGCATCATATTCTATGTCCTCTCATCATGACGTCAATCTCCGGCTGAAAGTGGCCGAGTTGAAGGACAAGTTGTCCAAGCAAGAGAGAAAAGAAAGGAAGATGCAGACTTGGTTGGCTCAAGTTTCTCAAGCTACTAATATTCCACTTTCGGAGGACTCAGATGATGAGGTAAATACCGGTACGGGTGGTGGTGCGTCTTCTCGTGAGAATGAGGGTGCCGATGGTGGGGATCTTGGGGATCTTGAAGGATGGGTGCCCGATTTTAATTCTAACGGCTAGTTAATTTATGTGTTGAACAATTTTTTTTAATTGAATATTAAGTATTTTAACTTTTTATTAATATATTTTGATTGTTTAAAATTTTATGTTTTACATCAAAATTATTTTTTATGATATTATTAAAATTTGTGGCTAATTTGGTGTTATATACAATTAATTGAATAAAAATGAACAAATTAAAAATTTGGTATTGTAAATTATTAAATGTATAACATTACATTTTTATGGTTGAAATATATATATATTTATATTAAGTATCAAAGGATTAATTTGATGAATTAAAAAAAAAACAAGACACAATTTAGAATTATATACTATTAATTGCAAAAAGACGAATAAAATAAAAAAAAGAGAAATGTAAATTATAAAATTTATAACATTAACTAAATTTTATTGAAATATATATACATTAATAAATTAGAGACGAAAAGGAATTAATTTGATGGATTTTAAAAAAAACGTGACTTAATTTGGAGTTATATACAATTAGTTGCAGAAAAATAAACGAAAGTAGCAAGTGCCCTAGTGACTCCTTGCAGGCACAAAGTTTACAACATTTATTCTGAGCCAAACAAGGCTCATATAAAATATGTGATGATATAGTTAAGATGCTGGTTCTGTGGCCAAGTGGTTCGAGCCCAGCCAGCCCTCGAAGGGGCCTAGGTTCGAACCACCTTGGCCACATTTTTTTTGCTACGTAAAAGTTTAGCGACCGCCAGGAGCGGTCGCAAAATATAAATGTAATTTATTATTATAAATATTTAAAATAAATAGCGACCGCATTATGCGGTCGTTAATATATATTTAGCGACCGCCTAAAGCGGTTGTAAAATTAAAATAAAATTTATTATTACAATTATTTAATACACTTAGCGACTGCCGTAAGCGGTCGCTAAATTAAATTTAACGACCGCGTACTGGCGGTCGCTAATCTTAAAAAACCAAACCGGGTCAATACCCGGACTTTTTTTTCGACCGCTCTTGCGACCGCCACTTAAAAGCGGTCGCTAAATTTTTGTGACTGGTGTTTTAGCGACCGCCAAAAGCGGTCGCAAAAACGGTCGCTAGCTATGTTTTGCGACCGCTTGGCGGTCGCTAAAACCCGCTTTTTTGTAGTGACTATATAGATAAATTTGTGTAACTAAAAGGTAAAATATGTGTTATTAATTATTTGAAATTAAATTAATTCTTATATTTTTAAAGTAACTATAAGGAGGATATGTATTTTTGCAAAAACAAATATGTGATTCTCAATTTATTTTTGTTATTTTTTATTGATTTTACGTTGATAATATGTTGTTATTGTAATATAATACATTTTCAATACCCTACATGCATGTGTTACTATAAAGACAATATATATATTTCTAATGATTAATAAATGTTTGTATATACAGAATACTTACTCTTACAGTAACACACATTTGCTCCTCAGTTTGTGTTAGTGTTACTATATGGACAAATGTGTGTATTTTTATAAGAACAATGTCTCTGAATTTATTCATCACCCATTTAAATCTAATTATATTATTTTGATGTAGAACACACTTTTTACTACTTTACACGGAAAAATAAGTACTTCTTTAAAAATAAATAAATATTTATGAAAAACAAATATTTATTCTTATAGTAACACACATTTTACTCTTTATATTATATATAAAAAAATATTTATTCTGTAAATATAAATGAATGTATATGTAAAAAAAACAACGTTTTATATGATAGTAACATATACTTTTTCTAATTGTAACACACATTTGCTCCACAATTTGTGTAACTATATGTACAAACATTTATTACTGTAGGGACAAAATATGTTTTTGTTAGAATCAAAGTATGTAAATTTTTTTTAATTTAATCATCATCCCTTAAAAGCTACATTTTCTACACACTTTTAACTATTTTATATGTATTATTATATAAAAAATAAAATAATTTATTTCTAAAAAATAAATATTTATGAAAAATCAATATTTTTTCTTATAATAATACACATTTTACTCTTATATTATATGAAAATGTGTTAATTTCTACTAAAATAAATAAATATATATAAAAAAAGAATTTAGTCCGACAATACCGCACAATTTGTCTTATATATAGTAACATGCATTTATTCATATAATAACACAAAATTGAGAGCAAAAATTCTAAAATTTGTCCTGCGCGAGATTTAAAAAAAAACAATTTAAATCTAACCCAATTAAGATCCACGAATTTTGAATATGCAAACATAACGGAAAACAGGAGATTGGAGCTGTAGTATATTAGGGGATTTGGAAGCTGAAAATCATGGAATTTTACCTTTTATTTTCTGCCAACTATTTATAGGATTTAGAACTGTCTTTTAGTGCAACCATTAAATTTTTTAAGTTACAGTTTATACAATTATGCATCCTTCTACTAGTATAAATAGGACATCATTTGTAGATTTACCGACTGAAAAGCGGTTCGCTAAATAGATATACCGACCGAATGTGGTGGTCGGTAAAACTGTGGTCGCTAATATTTAGCGACCGAATCGGTCGGTAAATATATAATTACCGACCGTTTAGACGGTCAGTGTGTCTCAGTAGGGCTAGAATCACTTGGCCAAGCCCCCACCATCTTAACACATGCACCGCAACCTTTATTTGAGTCATAGTTGGCTCAGATTAAATACCCCAAATTCGCGCATGTGAGGGGTCGAACACGCGACCTCTGGGCGTCTCAGAGGTGACGTGTACCACTCGGGCACTTGTCGTTATTGTTCATTTTTATGCAATTAATTGTATATAACTCCAAATTGAGTCACGTTTTTTTTAAATTCTTCTAATTAAATAACTATCGTTTCTACTTTATTTATGTGTATATATATTTCATTAAATATTATAATGTTAAAAATTTATTATTTAATATTACGAAAATTTATTAATTTGTTCATTTTTTTGCAATTAATTGTATTTAACTCCAAATTGAGTCACATTTTTTTAAAATGCTTCTAATTAAATGAGTATTGTTTCTACTTTATTTATGTATATATATATATTTAATTAAATATTATAATGTTACAATTTTATTATTAATATTACGAAAATTTATTAATTTGTTCATTTTTTGCAATTAATTGTATTTAACTCCAAATTGAGTCACGTTTTTTTTTTTTTAAAATGCTTCTAATTAATTGCTTGTTGGTTCTAATTTGTTTATGTATAGATATATATTTCAATAAATATTATAATGTTGTAAATTTATTATTTAACATTACGAAAATTTATTAATTTGTTCAATTTAAAAATACAAATACAATTAGTTCAAAATTTTCACTTTCTTTGGATTTTTTTTTAATTACCTCATCAAAATAATTTCTTTTTTGTTTCTACTTTGTTTATTTTGATATTTTTCAATAAATATTTATAACCATTTGAAACTAATTATTTTACACTACTAAAATTTAAACATTCAACATAATTTAAACATTCAACATAAAATTACTAAACATCCAATATAAAAACATCCAACATAAATAAAATTCATTGTTCAACAAAAAAAAAAAAACTACTCTTCCGAATTAAAGTCGTCGTCGTCATCAAGATCGACAGCCTCCTCATCCTGAGGTTCTGGTGGAATCTCAGGAAATTTGGGGACTTCCCAACCCATCTGTCTCGAGGCATTCTCAACCCAAGCGTTCATCATTTGTGACAGTTCCTCTGTTTGCTTCATCCTATTCTTCATCCGCCTCTCCTTTGTGTGATATTTCTCCAATGTCTTTCTCACATCGGAGAGTTGACATTCTACATCGGAGGAGGGGTAAGAGTTGAGGGAATAGGAAGAGCTCCCCTTCTGGGATAGGCGGACAGCCTTATTGTGACTGCCCAATCCTATATACTTCCCCTTCTTCGGTTTGACCACATTCAAAAAAAAAATTGGTCCTCGTCAACAGGGACGGGGGAAGGATTCTCCGGGGTGGGTGCCGACGCCGTCTGACCCTCTTCGAGGGCCTGCCTCATCTGATTCTGAAATTAAACAAAATATAATTATAATTTAATATTAATTAGTATAGTTCATAAAATGATTAATTAGAACATAAATTATAATAAAATACATACGTGAAGCTCAGTGGTGCGGCCATAAGTGGACTCTCCAGTCTCCCCAACCGGGTGAGCAAAATGCATCGACTCGATGAGGGTGGGCTTCCGTCCGTGATGTGACTCCTGAAAAAAAAAACTTTTTAATAAAGTAAAATTAATAAATTTAAATGTGAGTATAATAAAAAATGAAATACTTAAAAAAGCGAGATCATGCTCGTAAATCGTCTGGGAGCCTGCTCGATGTATGGCTATGCCTTGCACGGTGGGGTCGCTCATCCTATTTCTTCAGGCCGTCTCGGCCCTCGCAACATGCTTCGGATCTAGCACATAATTGACTAGTCCCTCCCAGATATTGCGGCCCTCTTCGTCCGTCCCTATATTTTGACTGATCCCCTGTTTCGTCCACTTGTCTTTCATCTCGAAGACCAATTCTTTCATACGGTTCTGCACTTTGTCGTTGAATAAAGCACGCACCGCATCCTCGTGTCGCGGTTCCCACACGTAGAGCTTCTGCAATAAAATTCATAACAAACATATAAATTAAATAATAATTTTAAAATTAAATAAAATTAATTTTATTTATATATATACCTCTCTTCAAAAAATGCTTTCTTCTTGGAATCAGGATCTTTAGACCACGATCCCACTCCATAAGGCCAGACAACACTTTTCAGTGCATTCGTGACCAAGGTGGAAGCCTTATTACTAAGAATCAAGCTGCATAAATAATTAGGTATTAATATTATAAAACAATTAGTTATTAATATTATAATATTATAAAAAAAACTTACAGTCCGCCAGACGGCTTTATTGGTTGCCGAGTATCTACTAAAGGATGCTGTCGGGATGAAGAAGCTCCGGCAGTAGAAGAGGATCCCACTTCAAAGTTAGGAGGGATCGGTTCATGAAACTGCTCGATCCGTACCTCAGGTAAAGGAAGGACCGCCCGTCTCCCTCTCCCTCTCCCCCTCCCACTTCCTCTTCCTCTTCCCCTCTCTCCTCCCTCTCCAGTGCTTCAACAATGGATGCTTCAATGTGTGCTGTATTTCCAATATTACGTTTCAAGTTGTGCAGATACCTAAATACAAAAACATTCAATTGATAAATATTTAATATAATTAACAAAGAACTTTAGAATAATAATACTTACCTCCCGAAAGGGTACATCCACCTATACTGGACTGGACCACCGTGTAAAGCTTCATACGATAAATGAACAGGTAAGTGCTCCATCGAGTCAAAGAAGCTAGGTGGAAAAAATTGTTCTAACTTGCAGAGTATAACAGGGATGTCTCTATCCAAACGCTGCATGTCGTCCACTGTAATCATTGAGGAAGTTAAGTCTGAAAAATAGACTTAATTCTGCGATCACACTCCATATATCCTTTGGAAGTGTGTACCGAAAGGCAATCGGTAGCAACCGGTGCATAAAAACATGACAGTCATGACTCTTCATCGTAGTGACCTTCCGTGTTTCTGGCTCAAACGACCGACCAATGTTCGACATGTAATTGTTCGGAAAGAGCAAATCCTTCACCCATTTAAATAATTTTTTCTTATCTGCTCTGGAAATTTGGTACCTTGCTTGTGGTCACTCACCTGCTCGTCGACTACTGGAGAGACTAGGACGAGAACAGAACTGACTTAACTCTTGTCTTTGGTCTTGCCTTCTGTATTAAGGATCGTGTGGAACAAGTTATCAAACACATTCTTCTCTATATGCATCACATCCAAGTTGTGTCTAATCATTAATTTACTCCAATAAGGCAAGTCCCAAAAGATGCTTCTCTTCTTCCAACCTCCAAGGATCCGTTTATTGTGTTTCAATGCACCCTCCTCAGTCGTTTTCCACAAGTCAGTTACTATAACCTCTCTCAACAACAAATCACCTGAAATAAAGTGTGTATGGTTAAACTAAATTGATAAAACTCTTTTCATAAGTAAGTAGTGATTAAAATATAAACAATATTTATATACCTGTTTGAACTCGTGGCCTTGGACGCTTTACAGCATTCCCCTTTAGACATCTAGGTTACACTTAGGATTCTGAGGACCAGGCACCAAGACAGTGAGATAAATGTGTTGAGGCTTCATGCACAACCAAGGAGGTAGATTGTACGGAGTCAGTAACACAGGCCACAACGAATACTTCTTCCCGTGCATACCGAATTGAGCAAATTCGTCTGTGCACAGGCCAAGCCTCACATTTCTCTTCTCACTCACAAAATCTGGAAACTCTCTATGAAGATGTCTCCATGCATTAGAGTCTGCAGGATGACGCATCTCTCCGGAATTCTCATCAGAACAATCCTCAGCATGCCTTCTCATGTCTTTTGCAGTGGCACTCAACTGATACAACCCTTTCTAGACGAGCAGTGATGGGAAGATAATACATAGACTTGAAAGATGTCTTCTTCCTACGATCTAAGGGTTTGAACCTAGGGTAGTTGCACATCCTGCACTGATCGATGCTCTCGTCGCGCCCAAAATAGCATGCAACCGTTGGTACAACAATCAATCTTCTCAAATGGTAAACCCATATCCTTCAAGAGCCTCTTACTTTGATAGAAATTTTCTGGCGCTGTGTTCTCTTTAGGTAGGGCCCGTTTGAACAACTTTGCAAATTGATTGTAGACTTTCTGACTTACTTTGCCTTCCGTTTTGATGGACAACATCTGAGCATTGAATGATAATTGTGTCTCAGTATCACAACTAGGAAACAGCTTTTGATCTACATATTTAAGCATCTCAAAAAATCTCTGCGAACGAGGATTTGGTTCCTCCTCCATGGCATTGTGGTGACCACCCAATCTCAAATCTCTCACCTCCACCACTATGAAACTGATCATAGAAGGCAACCACTGTTTCAAGATTATAATTCCACCGGGTTTCGCCATGTACGGTCCAATTGTAATAGTATGGAGTAAAACCAGACATCACGAGATGAGTTTCAACCTCATCAATGCTAAAAAATCTCTTGTTACCGCACATTTTTTTTGAACAAGGACATCTAATTTGGCCATACCTATCCATGCAGTGTGGATTACGAGAGGCAAACTTAGTAAACTCATGAATGTTGTTGTAAAATTCAGGGTTGATCGATCATTGTATCAGACGAGGCACTTGATACATCCAACGACTATCAGGGACTTCCATCTGATTTAAATTAAGAATATACCACATTAGAATTATAAAAAATTCGCCAGAGTTTCGACTGTAAACAAGCATATCCAATTTTTTAAAACAAAAAATCCAATATATATAATCATACATCAATTACACAATTACACTACAAAATTCTAACAAATTAAATTAGGATTAATCTCCAATAAAAATAGATATATCCATAAATAATTAATGTACAACATGCAAATAATGCTAAACTTATCACAAATCGAACACAATGTAAAAACGTACGGTCAAATTAAACGGTAAAAATGTAAAAACGTATGGTCAAATTGAAGAAACGAGCACAATGTGACAATGGACCCGAACGATTGCAACCAACATGTTGAAACAATATTTCTTCACATTTCAGAGATTTTTTGAAGTTTGGGGGGGTAAATTTCCCCGATTGAAAAGGAAAGAAAAGGCAGAGGCTGTTCCATATACGAACCATAGCGACCACATTTTTTAATATAGTGACCGCTTTTTCGGTCGCTAAATATGAACATCGAATCGGGCAAAAATTGTCCACCTACCCGCTTTCGGGTTTCAATTTTAGCGATCGAAAAAACTGTCGATAATATAAAAATAAATTACCGACCGGCCGATCGGTCGGTAATATTGTCAGTCAACAATTTACCGACCGATAAAGCGGTCAGTAATTTATTTTTATATTACCGATTGCTTTTTCGGTCGGTATTCAGTCGAAAAATTTTCCGTTTGACCATTAGTCAACATCGGTTGTTAATCGGTCGCTAATAACATAAATAGTGTCCGTCTTCAGGTGGTCGGTAAATTGCGGTCGGTAAAACCCACTTTTTTTGTAGTGAAACCACCATAACTCAACGGACCACGCCCTACCTCAGCTCCGCCGCATACGGCTGGACCTTCTTCTTCATACCCGTCAACTCCACTACAGCCACCGGCGGGGATTACGACAATCTGGGAATATACAATGCACTCGAACCCGGGTCGCTCTACGTGACGGTTGAGTTCGACCTGGTTATCAACGGCGAGTATGATCCGAGTTATATATGCTCACATGGGGATAAATATCAACTCGCTTAGATCCCAGAATCATACTAGGTTCCAGAATTGGGCCTCGCAGGATCATAACCTACGATGCGCCCACGAGACTGATGAGTGTGACAGCTACGTACGGGTCAGAAACTGCCGTGGTGAGCTTTCAGTACAACTTGAGGGACCTTCAAGTTCAAGTTGGACTGTCGGCTTCCTCAGGATCAACTTCGCTTGCTGCAGATTTTGATGTCTACACGTGGCACTTCAATTCAACCATGGGGCCTGATAGCAACAGGATCATTAATATCCAGGAGGACACCCCCACCACATCAAGAAATTTCTCATGTGATCATGTATAATTATCAGTAAACATGTGTGATTTTATGTAGTATGTATAATTATGAGCGTGAATGTGTATGTGTAATATTATGTATGTCATCAATATGCACGAGTACGTGGTCATCTGATGTATGTACCGTGCCATTAATAAGACCATAATCTATATGTGTATCTGATCAATATATATGCAGTGTAGATGAAACCAAAATAAGACATTTGATGATCCATCGACTCTAATTAATTCTGAGCTGCAAGTACATGCACAAGGTCATGGTCATGTATTTCTATATTTATTATGTATTTAAATTAATGCCTGATGCTCGTATACGTACGTATTTATGGCATAGTAGTGGATTGCCGATCATGTAGTTAACCAAGTCAAATAATAAGATGGGTAAGTACAACTTAAGAGTATTTTTAACGTTTAGTTCGGGTTATTTTTACTAAAAAGTACAGTAGTTTACATGAATAGTTACAATTCTCTAGCATATTAGTGTTAACTGTTCACTAAAAATAATTCTAACTATTTAATACATTTGAGTTACACTATACACATTTACATTACAAGACATTGGCTACTGGCTAGCTAATAAGATGATTATTTTTGTTCTTAATTAGTGGTCTGGATATTTTGTGACATCATTTAGATTTACGACATATGCATATACATCTATCAAAATATAAAAATATGGGCATATATAAAAAAAAATGGATAAACTTAACTGATACACATTTCTAGGTCTATTTTCGAAAATAATGTTATCAATACAAAAAAATTTGGACAATCTGTTGGCCCCTTTAAGTGGTGAAGGTCTAGAGGGGGTGAATAGACCTTCAAATATAAATTTTCAAACTTTTTCAAATAAGAATACTAGAGCCTTCTTAGTACCTAAAGTTTAAAAATAATCTACAAGTTTTTTAACATAAAGGTTACAACTGTAGACTACAGAGTTTACATCTGCAAATTTTACAAAACAAATAAAAATAAAACCAGCTTGTAGAAATCTTTTCAGAGTGGTTTCTCACACTTTGAAGGTGTATCGAGAAACCTCTTATGTGCAGCGGAATAAATGTTTGTGTTAATGAAGAACAATGTCTACAACTTTAGATTTCAGGTTCTATTTAAACAACTTTTATGGAAACTTAAAAACAATGATGCATATAACAATGTAAGAATAAGAGTATGCAATAAACCAATAAGTAAATAAATAAAACAAGCATGATCTATTGTGGTTCAGAGACTAAAAACACTCCTCCTACATCCACCAATACACCACTCAGGTGCCAAATTTACTAAAAATGATCACTTAGCTAGATTCTTGTATATGTAGTTTCCTCTCAGAAATAGCTCTAACTTAGATCACTAATCTGGGTAAACACACTTAACAGCCTCGAAAGAGCTTTTTACCTCACTAAGAGAAATCTACACTAAGTAGATATTACAACAATAAAAATAGGTGAGGGAACAACAACAGAAATTATATTCTTCACTAAGAAAACCTAACAAACTAGCATTCCTAACACAATCATCAAAATATGCAATCCTATATTTTGCTATCATCATAATCTATGTAAAATAAATTTCTAACAAAATCAAAACCTTCTGCTAATAACCTATTCCAGTTCAACCTTTTAAAATAAGATCACATTGAACATTTAAGGAAATCGGCAGGAAGAATATTAAGTGCCAATTAAGATACTTACTTGGTGATAATAAATAAAATAATCTAATGTGTTGATGTAAGTGTTCAGACCACTGCTGATCACATCTGGAATCACACCCATCCTCCAGGATATTCGTTATAACGACTAACCTTTTAGTGTTGTTCGAATTGGTTTTGCTATCATTTCAGGTCAACAACCTCCAGGAAACATGTTCTAGCAATTAACTGCTTAGTGTTGCTTGAATGGTTGTCCTTGGTGCTGTCCCTGGTCAACGACGGTTATTCTCATGTCCCAGGATATTCATGATACACCTGGAAGGATCTGGAACATCTAGAAGGACCTGGAATCAAAGAAACTGAGGAGTGGAGAATGGAAGTTACATGGAGGTTACCTCAACTCCTACAAAAGTGGATCTCAACCTCTCTCCATGATATCCACTTTGTTAATGGACAGACTCACTTTCCAACTTTATAAATAGATGATCAAGACATCCATATTGAAGCATAGCACATTTATAGGAACCCATTTTACGGTTTCAGTGTAGTGTTTTCACATGTGTTGTTTACATTCTATACAACACTGTGTATAGTATAATCCCATACGTTTTGCTGAGTTGTTCACAGGTAGTGGAAGTTTGTGCTTGAAGTAGGCTTAGACTTAACAATATAGGTTTGCCATTTGGGAACTTGTTTGGATATTTTATCTGATTTTATGTTTGAGATTTGGAAGGAATGTTTCCAAGTCTCGAATTTATTTTTGTAATCACTTTTTCAAAGTCAGTGATATTTTAGTCTTGAAGCCGCCACAAACTAATTTAGTTTGGGGAAAGATTGAGTAAATCCTTGTGTTCAAGTCTTCCGCTGATTACTTATTCTCTCTATATTATTCTGAACACATTAAGTATTGTCTTGAGTGTCGACCACACTTTGAACAATACTTCAACTCAACAGTACCGCACAGCACCCCTATCAGAGCCATCACTTGATGGTACTAAGTGTTGGTCCTGGTGCTGAGTGTTGAGTTGTCATGGATTACTCTCCTGGAGCCATCTACTCCAGTAGATCCATCATCCGTTCTCCCATACTCGATGGAACCAATTATGCAGCATGGAAAAGCCGGATGAGGAGTTACATCAAAGCCCTTGATGAACATGCCTGGAAGAGCATATTATCAGGTTGGAGTCCTCCCACAACAGAAGATAGAGATGGAGACCAGATCCTCAAGAATGAGCTTGAATGGACCACAGAGGAGAACAACTCATCATTGTACAATTCAAAGGCCATCAACGTAATCAATTCATCGGTTGATACTGTGATGTTCAACCTTATCCAGAATTGTGTTTCAGCCAAAGATGCATGGGAAAGACTACAAGAACACTGTGAAGGTTCGGGTAGTGTCCGTAGAGCAAAGGCAAGGATGCTGAACACAAAGTTTGAAGGCCTAAGAATGAAAGATGATGAGACGATTTCTTCCTACAATGAAAGACTCTCTGAGGTGGTGAATGAATTACAATCACTTGGAGATCCATTCTCCAATATCAGGTTAGTAAACAAAACCCTTCGTACTCTTCCTAGAAGATTTAATGGTAAAGTTTGTGCCATTGAAGAAGCTAGGAATACTGATTTGTTAAGTCATAATGAGTTAATGAGCATTTTAAAAACTTATGAAATGGATTTGTCTCAATAAGATTCAGCATTTGATAAAAAATGTGTTGTTGTTTTCAAAGGAGAAACCTCTTCAAGTTCTGGAAAAACTTCTGTTATTACTGAAATTGAACAAGTTGAAGATAGTGTTGATGACACTTCATATGACACTGATAGTATTGCATTTCTTACCAAAAAATTTCAAACCTACCTTAGGCAAAAGAGAAATAAATATGATTTTAACACTAAACCTAAGATAGATTTTATAAATTCCCCTCAAACTTCTGGTCGAAAGCCTTTTCAAAGAAGAAACTTTAAGTATGATCTGAGTATAGAAAAAAGATCATCTGTGATAGTGTACTGGTTATGGTCATTATGCAAATGAATGTGCTAACACACTTTTAAAGAAAAGGATGATGTTGATAGGATTTCATAATTGTATGTTTAAGTGGCTGTAATCTAATGATCCTATCAAATAGTACAAGAAGTAAATCTGGTTCTTGAGAGTTAAAAGTAGAGAGAGAGAGTAGAGAGCTTAGTGAGAGAGAGTGTGATCTTGATTATGAGAACTTAGAGAGAGAAAGGTACAGGGGAGACCTATTTATAGGTTCGTATGTGTGAGGTGGCACCTTGTGAGCTTTCTTGGCCTTAGGTGCTGATAAGTGTCTTAGACACTTGTCTTTACTCACTACAATGCTATCTTTACAATGCTTCGTCCTACTACACCTCTACTCGCTATTTATACAACTGGGATCTATGTCCTGGACCTAGCCGAGCTTCCGGGTGAACTTTAAGATCTTGTGCTATTTTGGAGCAATGTAGAGATGGTCTTCTGTGTGGTGTCCTTAGTTCGCCTAGATGCTCTTCACAAATGGCGAGCTACATGGTAAGCTACATGGCGAGCTTCTCTTTCTTAGGTTTAGTCGATCGCTTGACTTGGTCATATATCGCAAGGACAAGCTTCTTCCATCTATGGGCGAGCTTCCCTATGTTGACTTTGGTCAGAGTTGATGGCGTTCCTTTTGAGTATATCGACGACCTTCTTATCCTTGGCTAATTGATCTTGTGATTATCCTCGAATAGTTCGCCTATTAACATTCGCCCCCCAACTCGTCCACATCATGATATTTCTAATGTGTGGACGAGCTGCCCGACCTCTGTGGGTGAGAGCTCGAGTATAGGCGAACTACCTTTTGGCTTAGTGTCGAGCATCTTGGCGAGCTATGGTATGGTGGTAGACGTGCTGACATGGTGCGAGAATCAAGGCGTCATGCACGCCTTTTTAGGCCTCAGTTCACGTGCCCATCATGACAACACTTTCAAATTTCTTGCACTTAGGTCCTCAAACTCTTTGAAAACTACAGCTCACCAACAAGCCTATAAGTATGAGAAAATTGTTTCATTTCTCACTTTTCACTATCCAAACTTTTAGAGCACTTTTCCAGCGGCCGATTTTCTTTGCATCTGACGGACGTTTAAAGGCTCCAAAGGTAGAACACCGTTCTTTCTTCTTTCTTTTGTTTTCCTTTGCAGATTTGTCTTTTGTTCTTTCCCATTTTTTCCCTCAAATTTTCCGGTATCGTTTGGCATTTCTGGGAGGTTTTTGAACTTCTCCGGTTACCTTCCCTAACTTTCTGGCGACTGTTACTATTAACTCCGGCCATCTCAAACGTAATAATTAAAACTTTACCACCATTAACTTAATCATGTCTGACCAATCTTCGAGCTGAACAATTTCGCATCGTAACAGGGGAAAGAGGCCCGTGACCGAGAACCTGCCAATCCCACAGATGACCCCTATTTTGATTGAGTCGGGTTCTGGGGCGAGCTCAGTAGCTCACCCAAGTGCTAGCGTGTTCTCAGGCGAGGTTCGCCCTGACTCTAGGGAGAAGGCTACCAACTCCGGAGATGGTGAGGGCTCGGGTCTTCACGAGCTTTGGAAGGACTTCGCCCGGGCCACTGACGAGGCCATCGCTCATGATGAGGCAGAGGTCACCGAGACTCAGGAGGAGGTTACCGAAACTGGCGACCAAGCCAGCGAACTTGCCCGCGAGATTGAGAAGGAGGATGATGATGATGGAGAGGTGGAGGTTACTCACGAGTATCTTCGCTTCATTGATTTCCCATTCCCGAAACTCCTGGAACATCAGTTCCCCTCTGACACTGTACATGAGTTCGATTGGGCGGAATATGTTGGAAGGTATGCGGCGACCTTTCCCTTACCAGAGCAAACTTTCCGAGATGCAGCGGATAAATTTGGGTACAAAGCCAACGAGGTTCAGAGTGTCATCAGTGAATACTCACTGTCAAAACTTCACAAGAAATATCGCATCCCAATAGATATTTTCTTGTATGCTCCAGAAGAGAATGAGCGAGCTGATATGCCCCCACCCGGACTAACTGCCATCAATATTCACACCTTGGAGGCCGGGCTTACTCTACCCTTGCACCCCATCATCGGGCAGTTTCTGATGGACATCAACCTCGCCATCACGCAGCTTACACTGAATGCTTGGAGCAGTCTCTTGGCAACGTTGACGATCTTCGGGCTTGAGGGGTACGAGAACAGGTTAACCACGACTGAGATCAATGAGCTATTCACTGTGACCCGGCAAGCCAAAGACGGCAAGGGGTACTACTACCTCAAAGCTCGTCCGGGAGAGAAATTTCTAGGAATCCTCCCCAATAAAGTCCGCAACTGGAAGGAGCAGTTGGTCTTTATCGGTGGGGATTGACGAGCTTCTAACGGGCGAGGAGGGCATATTAACTCTCCGGAGGAATACGGAGAAGCTAGCAGTAGGTGGCGTATTTTGGTGTGTGTGAGTTGGATTAGATTTACTAATCTAATCTTCTCTTTTGCAGGTCTGAAGCATCACAAGTCAAGCCGCGGTAAAGCCGAAGTGTACATTGGTTTTGATTTCATGCTGACTGTGTGTTGCTTACGGCAGCTGAAGGACTGGGAGATCAAACATCTGTGCCAGCATCATTGCCGAAGACTTGCCGGTGTTATGACCTCGCCACACCACCTTACTGCTCAGAGTCCGGAGTCTCAAGGTTTACAACTCTACATAGCTTGCCTACTTGCTGGTAGAGCTCGCCGGTTTTCTGATTCTGATCTGCTCTATATTTGCAGGTGAAGGGGCAGTAGTTTCGCTCCCACTTATCAACATTCCTAAGGCTTACTATTTTCTTGCTCGCCAACTTCAGATGGGTAAATCTCGCCCAAACCAAGCCAGAATTCCCTCTGGTGCCGTACTGGAGGCGACCAAGAAGGTGGACCTCACCAAGACGGCTCCCTCCCCTGATAAGACTGGGGGTACAAGTTCGCTGAAGAAGACTTCTGTCCCCCAACAAACCAAAGACAAGGTCGCTTAAACCAAGAAGGGGTCCGGGCGTGGTGACTCCAGATCTGAGTGAGGTTCTCAGCCTCCAATTGATCAGACTAAAAGAGCTCTCCATCGCGGGGATGGATCGAGAGTCAGTGAGGAGGAAGCTCGCGCTCAGAAGCGGACTCGGGCTGGCCTGCGAGATGAGGACACTGAGCGAAGTGATCGAGGAGGCTCTGGCTCGTGTCATGGTGGCTCTGGGCGATCTATGGTTCCTCACTCCTCTCCTACTCCTCCAACTCCTCAGAGTGCGCCACCACCATCTCCCTACGGGATACCCATCCACGATGATACTCTTCTCGGGCTCAATCCCGACCAGTTTGGGTAAGTGGGTTGTATGTATTGGAGTTAGACATTATTTCCTTTCGCCTTGCCTATTTTGTTCTCACTTGTTAATGACTTGCAGATATGCTCCCGCCGAGTTCCCACATCGCCCGGATGCTCTTCACATTGCGGAGAGGTCCAAAGCTTTGGCGTCTGCGAGGGAGCTTCCACCCGGACCAACTCGCCGAATTTTCACTAAGGCTCTCAAGTACATCCCAGCCTCCGAGCTCGCCATGATAGAGAAGCAGAAGGCTGCAGACCGGGCGAGGTTGGCTATGCACTATGCCTGTGCAGCTTTGGCTGCAACTCAATTGGTCACCGATGACATCACTACTACTGACCAAGCTCGGCATGATGTCAAATCTCTGATCACCCGGTTAGAGGACGAGCGCAAGAAGACTGTTGACGAGCTCGTCGGGATGGAGGGGAAGGTGAAGGCTTCCTTGGTGGAGGAATAAAATGCTTTGAGGAAGCTGGAGAAAATCCAAGCTGATTTCAACCGTCAAAAGGTTGAACTTGAATCAGCTCGCCAGAAGCTCGCCGCCAGGGAGGAAGAATTCGCCAAGATGAGGGACGAGGAGAACATCGTTCGGGAGAAGATCAAGGGGAACTTGGCGGAGTGCTCCAAGTTGCGTGAAGAGGTAACCGCAAAGGCGTTGGAGATTGCCGAACTCCGGGGCCAGACCGATGCTTCAATTTCACCAGAGGCCCTGGAGCTCGCTAAGATGGTCGCCACAGACCTCGACTTCATTCTCTGCTTTGCCGAGGTAATCTGTTCCTTCCAGTGGGCACGGATGAACAAGAAGGATGAGTGGAAAGCTCTGGTGTTGGAGTTTGATGATTGCTTGGCGAAGGTAAAAATTCCAGAGGGCACAGAGCTAAACATCGGCGACCTCGCCGGGTATGGGATTAATTTGGATTCCACCCGAGACCATTTTAAAATCATTCAGACTTTCAAGGTCCCGATCATCGAAGCTGAAGAGGAGGTACAAGCTGAGGAGCGAACTCCCCCTACCGTTGAACAGTTGCAAGAAGCTTGCGGGGATCTTATGCTTGATACCAGCGAACTGGACAAGTGGCTTGACTGGGAATATCACTGAATTCCCTCGACTTTCTCCCCCAACTGGCCATGTTGTCGGTAGCGAGGTCGCTCCTCCGGTCTCCAATCCTGAGGTTCCAGCTGATGCCTCTGTCACTCCTACCCCTGATGCCCCCACAACTCCCGAGACTTAGGGGTTTTATTTGCTTTCCTTAGTCTTTTGTTTGTCTTTGCTTTTGTCAAGTAGGTGTAGCTCGCCGGGCTCGTACAGCTCGCCCAGAAGGAGCTTCTTTTTGTAGTTTAAAGATGGCTAGCTAGTTGGCCTTTGTGACTAGCACAACTTCATATACTTAGAAAATTTCTACGTATTTTTTGAATGAATGACTTTTTGGCTTCAGCCTGTCTATTTTAAAATTTATGTACGTTATATCTTTAATTAGCTTATTTTTACATCTTTGGTACTTATTTGTTCATCTTATTCCACTTTGGGAAGCGAATCATTCGTTTTATGTAGCTCTGGACCACGAATTTGTACCTTATTTATTTTTTACGTGTTCTTCGTCTTATACCACTTAGGGTTGTGAATTTCTTGTCTTAAACCATTTTAGGTAGCGAGTTGTACTTTGTTTTAATTCACTTGGGCGATTGGGTTTCACGAACCTTGCCTTAGACGTTTTTATAGTCTTTTTTGTGAATTTTTCTAACTTAGGGCAATTGGTACTTGTTGATCCTTTAAGAAGGATACCTTCGCTAACCTTGGGCACTTCGGCCTTTCCCTTTGAGCTTTTAGATCATAACGTTCGGGACCTTGGTCCTTGTGTATTACGAAGCTTTGAATAGTTGATATTTCTGAAAAATTCTAATTTCATATAACAATATGATTTACATAGGTTGTCATCAACATTTCTGATGCGAACCTTCGACTAGTCTATTACAAGTAGTGGTTCACCTTCCTCTACTGGCAACAGCTGGGTATACTATGTTTTCTTCCAACTCTTCGAACTGGTGTAGACACACGTTTATACAATGAATTTATCATCTTGGTCTCGGAGATCTGACTTGGTAGCACACACATGATCTTGGACAGACTCCTCAAGGAAATGTAGCAGCTTCTTCTTTTAGGGGCATATAAGCTTTCTTCTAAGCATTCACTACGTGACGGACTTCTTTTCATACTCCAATCCTTCCGCTGCTACTGATAGAATTTCTTTAGCTGTGCTGCGCTCCATGTATATGACAAGGCTTTCCCTTCCATGTCTTCGAGGTCGTATGTTCCATTTGCCCAAGCCGCGGTGACTATGAACGGTCCTTCCCAGTTTAGTTCGAATACACCAGGTGGAGTGGCCAACTTTCTCCTTTGAAACAACTCCCCTACTTTGAATTTTTATCTCGAACCTGGAAATTGTAGTACTTCTCCTCTCTTTGTTTGTAGGTGGCATTCTTTAGTTCCGACGAGGCTCTGGTTTCTTCGAGTAAATCTTTCTCTACTGCTAAGGCTTCATTGTTTTCATGCTCTTCATATCCAAACACCTTCCAAGTTTTGTTCTGAACTTCCACTGGTACGACTGCTTCCGTTCTAAAAGATAAGGCAAATGGTGTTTCCCCAGTACTTGCTCGGTATGACGTTCTGTATGACCATAGAACCTCCGGGAGTTCATCCGCCCAATTTCCTTTCTTGTCTTCGAGGTGGATCTTCAGCACATGTTTCAAAATCTTATTTACTGCTTCCACCTGACCGTTCGACTGGGGATGGTACGGAGTTGAGTAGTTCTTCTTAATGTTCCATGAATTGCAAAATTCCCTCAACTTTTGACCGTCGAATTGTCTACCATTGTCCGTCACTATCGACTGCGGAAGTCCAAATCAGCATACCAGATTTTTCCATATAAAACTGATCATCCTTTCCTGCATCATTGTTGCAAGTGCCTCGGCTTCAGCCCACTTAGTGTAATAATCCACTGCTACTACAACGAACTTTACTTCGCCTCTGCCAGGTGGAAATGACTGATCAAGTCGATACCCCATTTTGCAAAAGGCCATGGGCTGAAGACCGATCTGAGTTGAGTAGCTGAGGAGTGGATATTAGGTGTGAAAAGTTGACACTTTCGGCACTTCCGAGCGAAGCTAATGGAATCTTTGCGAAGAGTGGGCCAGTAGTACCCCTGTCTGATTGTCTTGTATGCCAAAGCTTGCCCCCCAGCGTGACTTCTGCAAATTCCATGGTGGATTTCTTCTAACACCTCGAACCCTTGCTTTTCAGACAAGCATTTGAGTAGGGGTAGAGAGAATCCATGTTTGTAGAGTTGGTCGTCTACCAACGTATATCTGGCTGTTTGCTTCACTAGCCGGCTAGCTTCCACGCATCTTCAGGAACTGATCCGTCCTTCAGGTATTTTTGGATAGGAGTGTGCCAATCTTCACCATCTTCTTACCCCCCACTCGAGGTCTGATTTACTTTGTAATTAGATGTCGAGGGATCTTTCAATTTGGTGACGACAACCTCTGTTAAATCTGCTTCGCCGCTACTGGTAACTAGTCGGGCTAGTGCATCAACTTGTGTGTTCTCCAACCTTGGGATCTGCTCGATGTACACCTGCTTGAACATTGAGATTAGATGTGCTACTATCTTCTGGTATATCATCATCTGCTGGTCCTTGGCTTCGTATTCTCCTCGGACTTGGGATATTATTAGCTGGAAATCTCTGAAAATCTAAAGATTGGTTACCCCCACAGCTAATGATAACCTGAGTTCGATAATCAGCGCCTCATTCTCCGCTTCGTTGTTCATGGCTCTAAAGTCGAATCGGATTGCCGAGGTGAAGACTTGTCTATCTGGGCTTATCAGCACTACACCGGCTCCTGCTGATGTGTTGGTTGATGATCCGTCTACGTAGAGGTACCACGGAGCAATATGATCCCTCTTCGGATCTTGTGGGAAAGTTAGCTCGACGATGAAATCAGCGAGCGCTTATCCCTTGATCGCTATTCGGGGAGCGTAGGTTATACCGTATTGGCTAACTTCTAGTGACCATTTCAACAAGCGTCCTACAATGTCTGGCCGGTGTAGTATTTACCGTAGTGGGAATGCTGTCAACACCTCGACTGGATGGTCGAAGAAGTAGGGCCTCAACTTTCTAACACTCATCACCAGTGCATAGGCTAGCTTCTCTGTTGGGGTATACCGCAACTCAGCTTCGTGTAAGACTTGGCTTACGTAGTACAACAGGTGTGTTTTCCCTCCTCTCAAACCAGGACAAAACTGATGGCTACCTCCGACGCAGCTAGGTACAAATACAGCTTCTCACCAGGTACCGGTTTTGACAAGATTTGAGTGTTGGTCAGGTACGCCTTGATATCTTCAAAGGCTTTTTGGTATTCTCTTATCCACCGAAAGTCATCTTTGTGTCTCAGTCTGTTGGCATTTATTGCTTCAAAGAACGGACGACTCCGATCGCCGAACCTGGAGATGAACCGGTTCAAAGCTGCCAAGCATCCTGTCAATCTTTGAACTCTCGGCACTGAGTCTGGTGCACTCATTTCGATGATGCATTTGACTTCTATCGGGTTGACCTCTATTCCCCATTGACTCACCAAATGCCCCAGGAACTTCCCCGAATGTAAACCGAAACTGCTCTTCTTTGGGTTTAACTTCATGTTGTACTGGCGTAGTATGTCAAAAGTTTGGTTTAGGTGGTCGAGGTGATCCTCCTTCCGCAAACTCTTGACAACTATGTCATCCACGTACACCTCCATTGTGTGGCCAATGTGTTGATCGAATGAACATCTTGCTCACCAACCTTTGGTAGGTAGCTCCGGCATTGATAAGTCCGAACGTCATCCTCTCCCAGCAGTACATGTTCTTATTGGTGTAGAACACCTTATGCTCATGGTCATCTGGGTGCATTGCTATCTGATGATAGCCCACAAAGGCATCCATGAACGTCATCATCTCATGGTCTGCAGTGCTATCTACAAGTTGATCGATGTGGGGCAGTGGGAAGTTAACCCTTGGGCACGCCTTGTTTAGGTCTGTGAAGTCGATGCACAACCTCCACGTTCCGTTGGGCTTCTTCACCAGGACTGGGTTCGCAACCCACTGCGGGCACAAGGCTTCCTTGATCAACTTGTTGTCTAACAACTTTTTAACCTCTGTGGTCAGTGCTTCGTACTTGTCCGGTCCATACTTCCTCCATTTTCGGCGTACAGGTCTCCTCGTTGGGTCTATGTTGAGCCGGTGACATGCGTGCTCCAACGAGATTCCTGTCATATCTTTATGGGACCAGGCAAATATATCTAAGTTGGTCATGAGGAAAACCTCCATCTTCGACAAGTACGGTTCTGGCAACTCAGAACCTATAAAAAGTTCCAAGTCCCTTTCCGGGTCCACCGGAATTGCTGTTAGTTCCTCCATGGGAGTGGCCTTCCTCTTCTGGTTCTTCCATCTTTGGTCCTTCAGGAACTCTTCCACGTTCTCCTTCTCCGCTGGTTCATTACCTATTCGAGGTTCAAGGTCTTCGCTACCTTTATCAGCTTTGGCAGGTTCATCAACTTTTCCTGCTTCTTGGGGTGCTGGATTGAATGACCCTTCAACCTGGAATGGTTCTCCAACCTAGGGAGCTTGATCAACTTCCATTGGCACTGGTTCTTGATCTCTAACAGGTTCTCCATCTTGAACATCAGCGACCACTTCCATGGGAGCAGGTTGTTGGTCTCGCGCATGTTCCTGCACTTGGCCAGTTTGGACTTCTTCCACTCCTTCCATGGGCGCCGGTTGTGGGATTTCCACTGGTTCTTGGTCTTGGGTCACTTGTGTCTCATCCGGCTGATCGCCTACCTCCATCAACTCAGATTCAATTGAGATGACGTCTAGGATATTTGGCTCATCAGCCGGAATTTGGGCTACAACTTCAAGTATGTGAACCGGTGCTACACTCTTACCTGCATGACCATTCTTAATCTGCAGCAAACATTCACGGGCCTTTTTCTGGTCACCTTTAATGGTTTCGGCACCTTTAGGAGTTGGAAATTTAAGACAATAGTAGTAGGTTGAACATGCCACTTTAAATTCATGAATAAATGGGTGGCCAAGGAACCCATTGTAGGTAGACTGCTGGTCGACAATAAGGAAATCTACTAGCCTAGTCAGCCTCCTCTCTGGGTCCTCGGCAGATACAAGTTGGACGCTCAACCTAATCTGGCCTATGGGGATGGTTACAATTTCTCTGAACCCCACTATCCTAGTGTTACTAGGCTCTATATACAACTCAAAATAACCTAAGACGTCTAAGGTGGATTTGAAGAGAATGTTGGTGAATGCGCTGGTGTCCACCAGAAGTCGGTGAACTCGGACGTTCATGATGTTGGCGCTGATCACCAACGAGTCGTTGTGGGGAGTTAGAATCCCCTCCAAGTCTGCCTGGGAGAATGTCAGCTCGGCTGTAGATTGAGTGGCGGCCTTGGTACTGGAGCTGCCTTCCTGGACCTGGTTGATGGCCCGGACCTAGGTCTTTTTTTGTCTTTTGGAGATGGAGGATCTTCCGTCTTGGAGACCTCCGGCAGCTCCGAAGTGTTCTTCGAGAACCAGGAGTTCTCTGGTAGGCTCTTGGTCTTGCTGAGGTTGGGGAGGTGCCCTACGTTTGTGTTGAGGACCACGTCGGTCCTCATCCTCCTCTTCATCATCGGAGACCTCCCTCCTCTCAATCCTGGTTCCCTTTGCTGGCGTCTTTTTCATGAACTCGGCTAGCTTCCCATCCTCATAGAATTTCCACAATTGCTTGAGGAGGTCGCGTCATTCGTTGGTAAAGTGGACAATCGACTGGTGGTAGGCACAGAATTTGTTGGGATTGAGCTTTGTACGGTCTTGACGAATCCTCCTAGGTTAGTTCAACATTGGTCTGTCCTTGACCGCAGCAAAGACATGGTCGACAGAGACTGTAAGTACCTGGTTGAGTTTTTTCTTGAACTCGTCTCCGTCGCTAAAACCCTTTAAGTTCCGGGGAGCTTTGTATGTGCCCCCGGACTTCTTCCCATGTTGCTTCTTCTCATCGGAGGCAGCGACCTCCTTCATCAAGGCCTCTTGCATGGCCACGTACACCCCAGCTTTGTGTCTAAACTCAGTGTAGGTGTTCGGGCATGCAAGATGCATCTCTTTCCAGAGCTCGGTGCCCTTCTTCAATCCGGCCATCACAGTAAGAATTTTGGTATCTTCACTCACCGGCTCTCCTTCCAGCAATAACTTGTCAAATCTCTCTAGGTATTGCTGGTCAGTTTCATTCTCGCCCTGATGGATGTTGGGGAGCCGGTGTTTTTGGGTCAAGTATGACCCGAACCACGAGAAGTGGGCCAGAAATTCCCGCGTAAGTTAGCCAAATGAGTGGATTGAACCTGGGGCGAGGGAGGAGAACCAGCAGTGTGCTCGGTCCCCAAGGGTTAGCGGGAAATTTCGGCACTGGGTGGCATCAGTGGTACCTACTGAGATCATGTAATCCGCATACTTGGCGATGTGGACTTTCGGATCAGATTCGCCTTCGTATGCGAACATCACCGGGAACTGGATCTTTTTCTGGACCGGTGCTTTCATGATGGCAGATGCCAATGGAGATGCTGGAAGGGAGGTGGCATCAGGTCCGCCAATTTTGGCAGCTACTTGCATCTGTAGCTGCTCAACGGCCTTCTTCAATGTGGCCAGCTCGTCATCATGAGCTACCTCCTGTGGAGGCTGTTCAAAGGTCGTGCGCCTCGTGGACACACGTCCCCGCAGTCCCTCACTTTGGGGTAGCCCTTCTGTGATGTGCTGGAACTGGCGGCCTCCGTTTGGGCCTAATCTGTCGGCTGCGGGACTCCTTAAACGATCGTGAGCAGACCTACGAGGCTGTAGATCCGACTCACCCCTCCGGGATAAAGCAGGGGCCATCACCCGTTCATCCTCTTCCCATCTGGGCCCTAACCTGCCCCGGAGGACCTCCCTTCCTTGAGATTAATGGGTGGCGGATGCCTCTGTCTAAGCTGAAGCTCGCCCGTCTCGCGAACCTAGCCTTTCCATCACTTTGGCCTTCCTGGTTTGTTCCCTGTACTGGCGAGCTCTTGCGGAGCTCACCTCTTGTTCAGCTGGGAGCTCGCTGGCTTGCCCCCTAGTTTGGGTGGCCTGGGTTGGCCTAGTCGCCTGCTCCCGGGCCTCGTTGGCAGGAGCTCACCGGGACGCTTGGGCGAGGTCGCCCTGTTGCCTTTGCTGTAATCTTTGCAGGGCGGCAATGGTGCGTTGAAGTTCATCGGGGTTGTTGGCGAGGTCCCTCAGAGCAGGGTTCAACTCCTTTTGTGCCATAATAGCTCGTTGGGGAGCTCGTGGGGCGTTGTTTCTCTGAGGAGCTCGCAGCGAGGTCTCCTGGCCCATCGGCCAGATTTTGGGGGGTATGCCCCTTCCATCTCCTTGTTGTTGCGGAGGTGTTTTCGTTCGACATTGTTTAGTTTAAAGTTAGTAGGTCGTCAAGGTCGTCTTTTCACAGCACAGGTAAGTTTGTCAAGGTTTTGTCTAGCCTTGCATGCACATGAATTATCCAAAATCTGGTTTATTCGTCTACATGCATGCATTTAAAATCCTTTTTGCTAAGGTTTATGTCCAAAAATCTGGTAATTTGGCTGGAAAACTGGAAATCAAAGTGTTTCTTCAAGTGTTCTTGAGTTTTGTCAAGAACACCTTCAAATCTTCAAACAACTCTTCACTAATCTCTCTCAAATTTTTAGAATCGGAGGTTCGAGCTCTCCTTCTAGCACCAAATTGTTTATAGAATTTTGTAATTGTATGTTTAAGTGGCTGTAATTTATTGATCCTATCAAACAATACAAGAATTAAAACTTGTTCTTGAGAGTTAAAAGTAGAGAGAGAGTAGAGAGCTTAGTGAGAGAGAGTGTGATCTTGATTATGAGAACTTAGAGAGAGAGGTACAGGGGAGACCTATTTATAGGTTCGCATATGTGAGGTGGCACCTTGTGAGCTTTCTTGGCCTTAGGTGCAGACAAGTGTCCTAGACACTTGTCTTTACTCATTACAATGCTACCTTTACAATGCTTCATCATACTACACCTCTACTCGTTATTTATACAACTGGGATCTATGTCCTGGACCTAGCCGTGTTTCTGGGCGAACTTTAAGATCTTGTGCTATTTCGGAGCAATGTAGAGATGGTCTTCTGTGTGGTCTCCTTAGGTCGCCCAGATGCTCTTCACAAAGGGCGAGCTACATGGCGAGCTTCTCTATCTTAGGTTTAGTCGATCGCTTGACTTGGTCATATATCGCCATGGCGAGCTTCCCTATGTTGACTTTGGTCAAAGTTGATGGCGTTCCTTCTGAGTATATCGGCAACCTTCTTAGCCTTGGCTGATTTATCTTGTGATTATCCTCGAATAGTTCGTCTATCAACAGATGAGCTTAACTGTTTCTTTGAGTGATGAAGATTCTGATGAAGAGATAAAGTCTACGGATGAAGAACTTGCATTTTTATTTGAATGTGTGCGAGATGACTTCTCTGGAAGTGACTCGGATGTTGAATCCAGTGTGACAACCTCAGCAACAACATCAAACAGGTTTCAGTCTATTTTTTATTCTGATGAGGACATTACTAATGCTTTCTATTCTAGAGCAGGTACCCCACAGGAACCTTTAGAAATAAAGGTTGTTGAACTTAAAAAAGAACTGAAAGCTGTCAATCGAGGTAATGAAGAGTTGATTGAAACTATCACAAGACTTGAGGTAAATTTCACAAAAAAGGATGTTGAAATTTCTAAACTCCAAGAAAAGTTAACTGTTTCCACACTTATTTTCAAAAAGTACACAAAAGGTACAACTGCATTGAATGAAGTTTTGTCTGTCGGAAAAACTGATAAATTTGGTCTTGGATTTTTTGAAAATTCTATCCCTTTTAGTTTTGAAAAACATGTAACCTTTGTGAAACCAAATTCAAATGTTTCTTCTAAAAAGTTTCCAAAACAGAGAGGCAAAATAACTTTTATCTGTTATTATTGTTCAGTTCCTGGACACATTCGTCCTTACTGTTTCAAACTAAAAGATGATTTGCTTGCTGAAAAAGTGTTACCTGGAGTGTTACCACACAAGTATTCGCACACATCAAAATCTGCATGGATTAGAAAACCCAAAGTGCTTTACAATGTTGTTTGTACTTCTTTACAAGCATGTGTACCTGATTTATGGTATTTTGACAGTGGGTGCTCTAGACATATGACAAGAAATATTGAATACTTCAATGAATATGAAACTTTTGATTGTGGTAAAGTTACATATGGTGGTGGTTCTAAGGGTAACATAGTAGGA